>VWZD01008215.1:386005-606976 GCA_013396695.1 Sakesphorus luctuosus
GGGGGATGTTCCAGAAATATTTACTGCTTTAGTTTGTGCACATCATTTTGTGTTCATGAAGCTTTTGGACAACACTCTCAGGCACACGGAATGAGCCTGGGGGTGTCCTATACAGGACCAGGAGTTGGACTCGGTTATCCTTGTGAGTCCTTTCAAACTCAGCATGTTCTTTGACTCTTTCCCAGGTCCTTAGTCTTCTTAATTATAACTGAATGTTTCAACAAAGTTTCAAAGGAGGTAGCTCTGAAAAGGATCATGTTTCTTTTCTTTTCTTTTTTTTTAATATACACTAAAACTGCTTTAAAATGGTACCAAAACTGAAAAATAAGATGAAGAATATCAAATCAGTTTTGTCAGACTTTGCAAGGGTAGATTTGCTGTGAGAGACAAAACCTTAAAGAATTATAGGATTGCAACTTGGATACAACAGAATCCACTCACAGGTTAGTAAAGAGATTTTGCTGGTACAGTGATCAATACTGGCTGCAGGCTTCTCTATTTCTAAGGTATTCTACACTTGTTCAAAGCAATTCTACAAAGCAGAGCTTAATACTTTTGCCAGGGAACATGTTACCATCAGTGCCAACAAGAGGAATTCCTGGAGCTTTTCTAGCTTACAAGAAGGTAAAGCACACCAGTGTGTTGGAGCGAGCATATGTAAAAAAGGAGACTCTCAGCCATCTCATCAATTATCCAGGCAGCATTCAATGGTAGATTAATGCTCCAGAAAAAAAAAAAAATCACTACATAAAATCTGGTTCTTTCCCAGATTCTCTGCAGCACCACTGATGACACAATTTTGGATATGTCACACGAAGGACGAATCTCAGTGTTTTCATGTTGCACAGGGAGCCTCTTCTTCAGGGTCTCTCAAAAAGAAATGGGTACTGAAGATTTCTTTCATGAGGCTACAAAGATCTGTCTTCCAGCACTGACCAGGTGACCTTGAGAGGATTTAAGAGCATTCTGACCTACTTTCCAGATCTTACTTTTACTTCTAATTGACAATCCACATTTCTTCCTGACAGCACACAGTTCACTTGAAAGTCATAAGGATTACCATCAGACATGAACTTGGGCAAGCAGAAGTAAAGAAGCTGATTAACAAATATTTCAGTTTTTAAAATCTGAGGAAGAGATGAGCTGTTAAATTTTGAGATCTCCACACCCACACAGTGACCTGCCAACCTTATCACAGCTTTGTTCAGTTGGGAAAGAGGAACAAGTGCTCTGCTTGCCACAACCAATTCCAAGTTTGTGTCCCAAAAAATGACAAGTTTCTGATAAGAGTGATTCAGCTCAGACCTGCTGTTCTTTCCTATCTTCTTGCTCATTTTAAATTGTTCTTAAAATTTTAGCTCAGATTAAACAACAAAAAGCACTGTTACTCCTAAATAATGTGAGCAGTTCCCATCATTATAAATACAGGCGATGGCAGCCAGGCAGAGCACAAACAGGCAGGTGCTGAACAAGTTTCCTACCACAGGCGGCTTTGCCAGCAAATATCTGGCCTGCAGTACCCTTGCTATTTCTGTCCTGGATGTCTCTGGAGGAATGGCTGCCAACTGCAAAGTACCGTACCAATTGGTGGGGTGGGTTTGTGATGTGCATAAATGAGTTCTTGGATAGGCTTAAATTCATACTGACTTGTGATTTAAGTGCAAATTTAAATTCTGGTGTGTCTAAAGGGGAAAGGTTTGCACATTGCTATGCAAGTCAGCCAGCTGGCTCCCCCTGCCACTTTGTTCCTTTGCTTTTAAAACTAAAGCATGAAGCTTAAAACAGTTGTTTTAATATTTAGCATTGTAGAAGGTCATGTTCATACGAAGGCCCTGGAGAGAAAAGCTTTTGAGCAACTGAGGGAGCCACTAAAAGTCAGTATACAGAGGACACATCAGTTGCATTACTTTTGTATCTCACCTCTAACGACAATGAACTGAGAACTATCAGGCTTGGCCAAGGACTGATGGAGAACAACTGATACTGAAAATTAAGTTAAACATTAAATGTTAGGTTGAGTGTTTTATTGATAAAACAAGGGAGTGAACAAGACTATAGTGGTCTTTTCTAGCTTTAACACTAAGGTGGCTTTAAGTTGGAAAATTCAGTTCCACATGCCAAACACCTGATGTATATAAACTGTCCAGTTTCAGGGTCTTATTACAGATAATTAGTACAGCCTCTAGCTACTAGGTAACACAAAACTTGCACTTACTCTATTGGATACTTATATCTTACATCTACTCTTAAAATTTCTTTCTTTATTTAATGGTCTCTAATCTACTGCTTACAACTGCTCATTCCATTTTCTTTGGCACTATTATACCTCAGTTACTATATTTATTCTAATGTGGCTTTGTGACCACTGAAAAGAGATGGAAAATTCTTTCATTGCCCATGTGAACACCCATCACTCTTGTACCAAGTTGCCAGAATGCCCCAGGTGATGATCCTGCAGAAGTTCAGAAACATTAGCACTGGTTTCCCTATAAAGCAGATTTAGCACCCACTTGTAAAGCAACTAAACAGACATAGAGCAGGATAAAACACAAGCCAGCTGAATTTTCACTCAGTATTTCTCAAGATGAGTAAAGCACACAAGAATCACTATCCTGTCCAAATATTGTATAAGATGTTAAAAGGCTTTAAAATCAGAGGCATTTATTTTAAATATTATTTAAATATTTATTGTGCACATTGTGACCTCAGCTTGGTTCTTGACTTCCAGCTTTGTAACAGATACAGATCTCCTACTCTTGGTATATATGCCAGAGCACAGATTCTCCACTCCTATTGAAAGAAGTTAGAGCCAAACCACTCCTGTTGGACCCCCTTTGGGGTCCTTCAGTCAACCTGTTCTACAAACTTCCATTAACTATGAGAAACAAAAAGCAATTAACTATTCCCCACTATCAGATATTTTATTTATTATTTTGGACTTGTAGTCTCCTTTTTTTTCTCTCAATAGAAGAACAGGTTAAATTTCTTCCACAACTTCCACCTACATGTAATTACTTTCCTAGTACTGAATTAGCATGACGAGCTACCTTGTTATGGGCATGTTAACAGAAATGTCTATATGCTTGCTTAGTAATGAAAACCTCCCCTTACTATTATCCTAATAATCAGAAATTCCATCTTTTCCTAGCCAGCTGCCAACTGTCTTCTTTCCTTAAAATAAATAATGTCTGTACTATAGTTGTGCATTATACCTCTAGATCCATGCCAAACAAAATTCATGTCATGAAGACTTTGTGATTTAAATGCATCACGTGAGACACAGGAAAGTAACAAATCAAACAGAGCAGGAGGACAGGTTTGAACACAGTAATGTAACAAGCAGTTGTCTAAGAAAGCTTTGGAAAAGGATTAGGAAACATACTGTTGCTAGAGCAAGAGCCTCTGTTGCCTCCAGCTGCAGTGGCTATTTCTGATTTGTTCCACTGTGCAAAGAGCATTGGGAAAAAAAGCAATGTTATTAAAATACAGATGTGTAGAGAGAGCTTGACTTCTTCTAAATACGTCAACATAGCCTGAGCTATGCCATCTTTCTCACAGCCATCAAGGCAGCTGGCTGCACAGCATCCACACAGAAATAACTCCTGCCCTAGGAGGAGAAGCATTACGATTTTACTGAGCTGAAGATACCCTGCATTTATCCAGAAACTTGATAAATGTAACTGATCACTTGAAAATGTGAAAACCACAAATTTAGCCGAGATTTATTTTCCCCTACCGATCCCACTGGTAACAGCTCCAAGCAGAAATCCTTCTCACTCAAACATAAATATGTAGGAGATTTCTAAGAAAACAATCCTGTAAGCACAGTTGCTCCAACTGACAGAGAGTGGCTGGTGATAGATAACAGGAATATTAGTGAACAAGGCAGAGAGTTATTTCTGCACTCGCTCAGCGGATCCACAGCACAGTTACTTTGTCTCTGCAGTTTTAGTGTGCCAAGCAAGCTGCACAGAAAGATGATTATGCATTTAAGTATCTTTTCCATTTAACATTATAGTTATTTGTGAGGCCATTTAATTGCAAGATACTGCAACACCTTCTTCGGACACTGAAATGCTAAACACAACCAATTTACTTTTGGAAAATACCACTGATATTTCAGCAGCACTGCACATTTCTTGGATAACTGCATTATACATGCAAACACAGGCAGATTGGGCAGTTCATAAGCAGACAGTGCTATCAGACCTGTTCCTGAAAGATAATTGTGGGCACAGAAGAACAAATACTTGTGTCCTGTTTCAGGTCACTAGTGTAGCGTCAGACTCAGCCAGGCACAAATAATCCTTCTCAATATACCATGTGGCTCACAACACATGTAGGCTGGTGTTCCCTTACTCCATATCAAAGTCTGAGGTGGCATCAAGCATATACAACCAGTGTGACAATCTCAATCGTAGACTTTACTACCTTTTTTTTGAGTGATTCATGCCCAGAAATCAGATTTGTAGCATCTATGTAGCCTTCCTTAAATCACAACTGTTCCTGTTTCTCAGCAAGACCCCGTGCTTCAGGCATTCTCTAGCAGGTGACAACAGCCAGATGCCTCCAGAGCAAAGCCACACGTTGGTCAATGGGCAGTGCTCCTTCTGGGCCACCCCCAGATCTGTGAGCATTTCCTACTAAACTGTGAAAAAGTCCCTCAGAGAACAGTAACAACCACTGGAGGACAACCAACGTTCAAGCAGCTAAACCCTGGTTGACTACCAGCTAACTTAATTGCCAGGCTAGGTATCTCCCATTTCTTCTTCCCAGAACATTGAAAGGCGGGGGGGGGTGTGTGGGGGTGGGTAGAGGATCATAAGCAGAAGTTATGGACTGTTCTGAATTAGAACTCCTGGCCTGCTGTTTAAGAACAGAAACTTAAGTTACCAGCTGAACACATCAACATGTAATGAAATACAGAGAAATATAAGCCTTCGTGAAATATAACACAAGTAAGAAGAAATACTCAGATTAGTTTGGTACTTTTCTATTTCACAAATAGTTGGTGAGTCAAAAGAGCCAACAAATCAAGCCAGAGAATGACCTAAAGCCCAAAGACAATCAGAGTTACTAGAAGTTACTCGTAGGAAAAAGCCCTAAACGCTTTAAAGGCCAGAGCTGTTTTTAACATCCATTTTAATGCATAATCTGCCTCCAGTGCTCAGGTATCAAATTCTGCTTCTCCATTTTCTTTTTTCCTAACATGTCACACACTTTTCTTTCTCACCATCCACAATTATAACTACAAGAATGCGCAGTGTGACACACTCAGGCTCTGCTAAGCACAGAGCTCCTACTTCAAAACGAAGCAAAAACTTGATTTATCAAATAGAGAACACAACAGCATTTCAGATGTCAAATATCCTCATGCTAAAATATGTATATCCTTGACAAACTAATTGTTTTTCTGTGGCACTGTGACCTAGACCAAGTCTGAGCCTGCTCTGCAGTCCTGATCAGGGGGCTGACAGCAGGAAGAGTGATGGATGGCAAAGGCAGCCACTTGCTCTGGCTGAGCAGGCTCCACTGTACTGCCCATCCATCACTCTGACAGCGAAAGAAATTCTGTACAAATTTATCTACAGGGCACTAAGCAGGCAGAAGGCAGAGCATATATCCCACCAGCTGAAAGGGTAGATAACCAGAGAGCAACATTAGGCCATTTAGTTTCCAGAAGTAAATTGGCAAATCCCATTTGGCTCCATTGGCAAGGCAAGTGAGATTATGCCGGGGAGAAATGCCATGGAATTACAGCTGTGAAGAAGATAATGATGTAGTAAAAATGAAGTTGCTGGAAAGAAATTTTCTCCTCCATGATTTTGTTTAGAGAAAAAAGCATGAGGAAAGAGTAAGAAAAAAATAAAATAATTCAGTAAAGCCTGGGCACTGTGTGCTGTAAAGTGGAAAAAGATGAAAGGTCATAACATAATTGAGCCCTGGAATACCAACAGCTGAAGCTTTAAATCAGGACTTGACTGACACAAAGGTTTAACTATCTCTGTCAGTTTTTTGAGCCATAAATAAAGCAATATTCTGCATTATTTGGCAGAGAGTGATGGCAATATTCTTTTCTGCACATACACTCCTTCCCAAGCTGACACAGCATGTGCTTGTGTTGTATCTGTCACATTGCCCCCATATTAATGCAATTCGCCAGTTTGCCTTATGTAATAATAATACACCTTAATGTTCAGTACTAAGCATCAAACAAAGCTGGCACTTTTGTTTTATACATAGAGAGGAATCGATTTGGCTGTGGCAGGCAAAAGGATTCCTTTTAAAATGAAGTTGTAGTCAAGACAGAGTTGGGCAGAAGAAATTCAGACCCCTCAAAGGTATCTTTTTTATTGCTTCTGCCTTTCACTATTCCTCTTTGAAAGGCAGCAGACTGCAGCCCAACTGTACCAAAAAATGCCATGGGGTATTTATCTTGAGAACTTCCTCCAGTTGATACAGTGATTTTTCTATGGACTTGAAGATTAGAGAATTGAATACTCATGTATTAAGTAAACAACTGCCTGTCAGACTTTCCAATTTTTCCTACAATAAGGGGAGAAAACCATAATTGTCTAAACTGCTTTGTTTGCTTTGCAAATGAACATCCTGCTTTAATCAATCGACACTCTTCTTTAATTAGTAAATTGGTGATCTGAACAACATCTCTTGCTTTATTTTAATAAACTCCTGTAATTTTGGATACCACTCATATACTCTAAGTAAATGTTGCAAGGGTTTTCTCAGAAGTATGTAACCATTTTACCATTATGCAAGCACTGACTCACTGACTTTTGAGTTAACTGCTCTTGAAACAAGAATTCTGTAGTTTCTAAACATTTACTTTCAATGCAATGAGACACACATGTATAAAGACCCCTAAATAAACCTCTGTTGCTTACACACACTCTTCTCTATTTCTGCATGATGTAACTCAAAGTTTTTAAGCCTGGTCTTTTGCTGATGAGAGAATACAGACCCTAGTAAGTCATCTCAAAGGCAGCACTCACACTGGAAACTGCCAAGTTCCCACTGGCTGTGGGAGCAGCGTTACAAGGCACAGAGTTCAGCATTACAGTGGCTGTAATGATAAGCACATCTGAAACCAAGATGTTACGTTTAAAATTTGAGTACTCAAATAGCTGTTGTGGGCAATTCAAATGCATGACTGTAAAAGCCTTCAAACCCTTCCGGTTGGCAAATTGCTAAATCCAGAAAGTCACTGGTTACTTTTTTGAGAAATTAATTCAGGAATTTAAAAATAAATTAACACAATTTTTTATACCCAAAGAACTTCAGGTCTTCTTTAGAAGAATAATTACCATTTCTACCCCACGCTCCCCAAAAGTTTTAATTGTACTGCTTTCTTGCTTTTGTAATTTCCCCTGAACAGAGGAAGTAGTAAATCAGAATGTTATTAAGGCAACTTTGCTAAAATTCCCTTAGCCTACCTGGGTCAAACTTCATTTAATTAAATAATTTTATTTCCATTCTTACGTCCAGTGTTATTACTCAAATTAATCCTTGCTATTTTAGTAATAACACCAAAGAAGTCATACCATGCAAAAAGCATTTGATTCAGGAAGAGGTTCTGACCATGAAAAAGTGTAATCAAAGAAGTGCAGTGGCATTCAGGAGACAACTTAAATAATAGATGTCTCTTTAATAGTGCTTAAACTGTCTATTCCAGATCACAATGCTGGTGTTGTTCTTGCTTGGCTGACCACATGGAAATTAAGCTTTTCCCCTCTTCTTCACTACTGTTTTCTTAACGTTGGCTTCTGAGCCATTTAATTACACTCTGCCATAAAACTGTGGGCTCGGTCTGACAGGAACAAGGATCACCTAAACTGCTATTGTGATCACCGGAGCACTTGTATGGGCAATGGAGGTGAAAACCTTTACACTTCAGAAGGAGAAGAAAATGCATTTCATCAATGACAGCACAATGCCCCTCCTAAGCCTAAACAATTGCAAATGTACAGGCTCTGGATGCTGCCATAGCCACAATAAGGGCATTCATGTAGACTTTGCTGAGGCGAGTTAGGGCAAAAGGGTCAGAGGGCTATGAACTTTGATCTATGGTTTCAGATTTGGCAGGCCTTAAAAAACCTCCTGCTTCAGTAAGTTTCTTGATTAACCTAATAAGAATTACACAAGAAGTGCTGTGATCTTAGCACTGCATCGGATTAGCTGCCTAGACGGTGTTCTGTGAAGCCTAAAAATCTCATCAAGAAGCATAATGAGAAATAGACGATGGAAGTGTCGAGAAAAAGGTCTCGAGTTTGTGTTTTAATTGTGCAGGCAAGGAACTGAAAGTTACACGAGAGCTGCATTTTCTAAAGAAGAAGAGTATTATTATTTTTTAAACTCCGAGGAAAATATAATTAACAAAATTGAAAGCTCAGGGGTGTTTTCAAGATAAACCTTCAGTAATTCAGAAACAGTTTTTCCTTTTGTCACCTTCCACACAGAACAGAATCTAATACCAATACTCACATTTATGATAAATTCTAAAAATTAGTTCAACAAAACTGCCACAATAAGCAGTATTAAAGAATATCCACAGCTACCTTATGAAAATCATGTTAAGGAAGGAAGAAAGCTGAATTGTTACAAAGAAAGAGGCTTAGAAATCAATTCTTGAATTAGGCCATTAGTATATTAAGAATTTTTTCCATTTTATAACCCACCACCGTGTTAGCCCATTTTTATTATATTGCAGTAAAATATACTCCATTAATCAAATATAATTCATCTTCAGATTATCAGGATTATTCCTTTTCCAGAGATGTGTTTTGAAATACTTCATTGCTAACATACAAATGGAAATCTGAGTAGCCACAGCAAGTCTAGTCTTCAGAAATATTAAGAATTTCTTGAAATACACTAGGTAAAAAATATTAATGCTCCAGCACATTTATCTCATCCTTACAAGATTCTATAGACTAGAAAAATCATTAAATGATCAAGTTTTATTGTCCTGGTTTGTAGTGGTTCACACTGATGTAAGGAGACAGGCTTAGAAGCTGACTAATGTAGGATAGTCCTCTGTCTGCTCAGTTCAGGATCGAGCACCAGCAAAGGCAATTGGTCTCACTGGGGGTGTTTTATAGATTTTTGGTCCTATTTATAAGGTGTCAGGTTCTCCTTTAACAGAAAGTATTTGGATGGCACTTGGGATCACACTCCTAAATTTCCATACTCACTAAAGACTGCCTTCTAAAATCCAGAAATAATTATATCTTTGAGCATCACACAACTCCAGGGACAAGATTTGTTCAGAAGGACACAAAGCGCTCCCATAAAAGTCGGGATGCACCACAAAGTGACGATGTAGCTGCACTAGGCAGCTGCATTAATCATTGTGCTAGTACTTAGCCACAAGTTTTGATATATCTTTAGCATCTTGCATTGTATGCTCACACATCAACAGCAAAACATTCCCCAGGAAACATTCCAAAATTGTTTCTTTGAAAAGTAAAGTTCATTTGTGGGTCAATGGGGTAATTATGGCAGAACGAGCCTGCCAAGCTCATACAACAGTTTAACATTTCAACAGTGCTCCCTCCCATAATCCCGAGCAACTAATTTCTCCTATTCCATGTGTTTCTCCTCTTATGAAAGTAATAACAATAAAAGGAAGCTAATCAGTACTATCAATTAGGAATCATCTCATAGAACAGGATTATACTCAGAAATTGAAAAAGAAAAAGATTTTAAGTCTGCATTGTGCTCATTAACATTCTTATTTTACACAGTTGGAAGGGACCCACAAGGGCCATCGAGTCCAACCCTGAGCCCAGCCCAAGACCATCCCCAGAGTCCCACCATATGCCTGAGAGTATTGTCCAAAAGTTCCCTGAGCTCTGTCAACCTTGGTGCTGTGACCACTGCTCTGGGGAGCCTGTTCAGTGCCTAACTACCCTCTAGGAGAAGAGCCTTTTCCTAATATCTGACCTAAACTTCCTGTGAAACAACTTCATGCTGTTCCCTCAAGTTCTGTCACTGGTCACCACAGAGAAGAGATCAGTGCCTGCCTCTCCTCTTCTGCTCATGAGGAAGTTGTAACTGCAATGAGGTCTCTGCTCAGCCTTCTCTTTTCCAGGCTGAACAGACCAAGTGACCTCAGCTGCTCCTCATATGGCTTTTCCCTCAAGGGTCTTCACCATCCTCACCCTCCTTTGGACACACTCTAACAGTGTAATAGCTTTCTGATATTGCAGTGCCCAAAACTGCCCCAATATTGCAGCTGAGGCTGCCCCAGTGCAGAGCAGAGCAGGACAATCCCCTCTCTCGCCTGGCTGGTGATGCTTTGCCCAACCCAGAAGCCAATTGCTCACTCACCACATGATGTGTGCTGGACTTTTTTTCAAGAAGGATCCTGTGAGAGACAGTGTTAAGATATAGTGAGGTAGAACCTGGTGCCAAGTTGAAAGCAGCATATTGAGTCGAGCTGCTGAACTTGCTGGGAAGCTGTTTACATATACAAGCCACACTAATTGCAAGATAATAAATTTAATTATCTTCAATTAAGCAAACCTCATGGAATAAGCTTACATGTCCTTTGTGCTGTCTTGCACACTTTTTTATTACTATACAAAGGCTTTTTTCTGTTCAGGCCTGTTAACAGCAAAATTAAAATGTAATATAAGAAAACTGTCCTTTATAATCAGTAGAGAAGAAAGCACCAAAAGGAAACAAGTGCCGAAGATTAAAAAAGAAAGCAGCACTTTGGAAAGATGTAAGATATGTGTGTAGTTTGATGGATGGAGCAGTGATGCCAACTCTCCGTTTGCTATGCACCAAAACAGAAAGCCAGGACCAGGCACAGACACAAAGGCAGAGTGGTGATCCCACCTGACCATCCTCTTTAGTCACTTGTGACAAGGAGCAGAGTCAGGGTAGAGCTCTGGAACACACTAACAAACAAATGGTAGCCTTGGAAAAAAATAAAAATAAAAAAATCACTGACATGGGAGCAGAAAAGCCACATTCAGAGCTTGGGTTGGCATTGATAGCAGTGGTAGAACAAGCTCATAGGAGCTGCACCCAGACACACAGCAAGGCCCTGGAGGTGATGGGTCATGACTTCTCCCTGGGTGCTAAGAACTTTCACACTCCCAGACCTGATCTCTTTGAGCCCCAAAGACAGGATCACACACATTGGCAGTAAATAGCCCAGGGTTTGATAAGTTTGATCATAACTAACGGCCAAAGGCCCAGATGTACTTGCCTTCTAATTTGTTAGATAAGGAAATCAGTTCACTGGCAATTCTAAACAATTAACAACACAAACGATATTTAAAACTCACTTTGATGTTATAGGTGAGCTGCCACAAGCAGAGAACAATAGGTCAGAGACATGAACTACCACACAGGCATAGAACAAAGTCTACAAGAGAAATAGTTGCAATAAACTTTTCATACACCTAGAAGCGTCATACTTAGAGACTCTCCATAAACTTGTACGCCAGGGAGAAAGTTACCAAAGCAGAAACACACATTTGAAAATAGTGTCTTTCAACAAAAATACACAGCAAGTAACAAAACAATTGTGTGTATTTTGAAATTCAAAACCTCGTCCTTGAAAAGGTTTGTCTATCTGCATACTATCACCTAACTGAAAATGTTTGCTTGAACTGTCTATCTAGCAGCACTGAAAAATATTCAGCAAAGTTTAATGTTATTTAGCTGTAGAATCATCTAAAATGCCTCCAGGAGAAACTACTGTGAAGATCTTTAACCAGAAAAGCAGATCAGGATCCTTTCCTGTCATGCAGGTATGAAAAAGATATTGATTTAGAAAAAGAATAAGCCTATATTCACTTGTTTAATTTCTAATATGACAGTAGCATCAGATTTATAACTACTGAACTGTTGACTACACTGTTTTTGCTTCCTCTTTAACTAATTACTTTACTCTAACCATACAGTGCCTTCAGAAAACGTACACCCTGCCAAGCAGTGAAGTACAATGTCTCCTAAAGGAAGATTAACCTTCAAATAAGTAAGGATAAGGAACAACTGTGTGTACAGCTTCTCAGCATCCTTATGAGAACAGTTCAATGACATTTGATACATTAGGTTAAACTGCCTTGGCAGTGGCCTGTACCATAAGCCCAAGGCAGATGCATCAGTCATGAAAACTAGCATGTAGTGCCTATTTACCTAGAAACACTCCAATTTTAAACCTAATGGTCTAATAGTGTGACAGGAGTTGTGGCTGATAAACAGGCAGGAAATTTGACTCTGAGAAAGAACAGAAAACTAGCTCAAGCTTGCCTTGCCTTTCTTTTATTCTTTAAAGACAGGGATTTTGCAAAGATTAAATAGTCATCTAGCTTGTGAGCACTACCTGATGTAAGAAGACTATTTGATTTATTGCTTTATGACTAAGCCTTGTACAGGCTCCATAGGAGTGTTACTAAATAAAGCTGGTTCTCAGTTTTGGCATGAGAAATACAGCTCCCAAGTAGGAAAACATGAATTTATCAACAGCTTAGCTTATCTGAAAATATTACTCTGTTGGAAAAACTATTTCTGTCATTTGCAGAAAGTATAAATTTCAATTTTCAGCCACATCAATATTCTACTCTATTTATGATTACTCTTACTCTTTGTGTTATCTCTCAATCCAATAATCCTAGCCCTGTGCCAACAAATGCATGAATCCAGAACAAAGACTATGGTTGCTACAGAGCTCAAATTTAGGCTAGGAGCAATGGGCAACAGACAGTACAGGCAGACAGGCAGCATAAAGACACATCAGGAACAAATCAGTACCTGCTTTCTGTCAGTATCTGGGAAAGGACAGTTCCCATTGGAAATGCTCATTTAAATCTTTGAAAAGAAAATTATTGCCCAAATACACATTTTCTGTTAATACTTACTATTTATATATGTCAATTAAAGCACATTTATTATTATTATTATCAAACATTTATAAGTGCTTTTGTGAAATTGTTTCAGAAAAGGTAAAGCAAACATTCAAATACAAGTGCAAGAGCACAATCTTCTTCCTCTTCTGCTGGGTATATATGAAGGCATTCAAAGGGAAGTACAGCTGGTGCTGTGCTGGTCAGGAAGGCTTTGCAATAGTGGAACTCAAAGGTTACAACACAAAAGCTTTAGATTAGTTTTACTCAGTGTTAAGAGGTGAGATAAAACATAATTCATAAATTCAAAAAGATCAAGTAGGGAGGAAGATCAATATAAAAGGAATTAGTCCGTAAGTTTTCAGATAGATGTGCCAGCATGTTGCTTGGATTTATAATTATAAAGCAATTCTTACTTAGCTCAATAATAAATTATTAGCTGCCATGGAAACTACTGAAATATAAGGCAAGCTATTAAAGGCAACGAGATGGTCTGCAGGAGACAAAGGGAGGAGGCAGCTTATTCATCAGGCAGACTGTGCTCTTGCTCCAACTTCCAAAGCTATCACATACCACTTTGGGACTGCTAAAGGAAAAATTGCAAAATGCCTGAACTCACACAGAGCCAATCATCAGGGTTTAGCAGGGCTTTGTCCATTAAGATGATAATTTGATTATAGAGTCAGATATTTTTCTGGAGTAATCCTAGGGATATCACACGTTCCTTTTTACCTAAGCAACTGGTTGAAGCAATGATCAGCAGTTATCTCTGAGAACATGTGGGGAACAGGTAAGGCCACTGAAAAGCAGGAAAGGAGAGTTAATGGCCACTATCAGAAAGGACAAATTGAGAAGCAAGAAAATTATAGGCTAGGCAGCTTAACTGCAGCTTCCTGGAAAAATTCTGGAACAAACAAACCATTTGTAACCACCAGGAATACAACAAAGAGATTATGAGCAGCCAACATGGATTTGTCCAAAGCAAATTATATCAAACCAGTCTAATTTCTTTCTGTAACAAAATAAAAAAGCTCTGGCTTAAAGCATTTAATGCTGCCATGGTGTCTTTGTATGCAAACCAGGAAAGTTTGGTCTATGTCAAACTCCTATATGAGAGAACCAAAATGATGCCTGCAGGTTAGTGTCCCACATGGTGCCAAAGTGGAGGGATGCATCAAACACCACTGCTCAAACCATTGCCCTGAAAATCCATCACAGGTGACTTGTTGAAGAGAGCATGTTATTAACCGCAAGTAGCACAGAGCAGAGAGTCTGCAACTACTTTGGAAGACAGGATTAAAATTCAGAAGGCTTATAGGGGATCCCAAAATCAATAGGAACCAACAATGTTATTGTGTAGTTAAAAAAAAAGTCAAAAACAATACTTGAATCATAAACAAGCTTCAAGCTACATGAATACACAAAGCAGAGGTTTATGTCCATCCCTCTCCCCTAATTGTGTCATCTGTGTTGTGTGTCTGACTTTCAGGATGGATAGATTGAGACCAAGCAAAGAGAAAGCCATTAAGATAATCAATCACTGGAAAACATGATCTATGGAAACAGGTTAAAGATGTGGCTAGACTTGAAATTTAGCAAAAAGACTTCGTAAATAACACCAGTTAAACATGTGAATGAGTTTCTCAAGGAAGTGATATCTAGAGAACCTTTCCCAGAGGTCTTTCAGGACAGGTTACAAAACTTTAATTATCACAGATGTAACACATCATTTTCCATCAAGGAGGCACAACAGGTAACATCTTCAGGTCTCCTGTAGTCTTATTTTTCTAAGGATTTACAATATTATTTTTTCCCCCATTTCTAATCTCATCTGGATTAATTGTAAGGAATTTGTCTGGGGTTTCCAGACATGAGGTAGCCTTTTCCTGGCAGAAACCCTAGACTGACTACAGGCATGCATACCCTCACAGGGCACATATGCAGTATATTGAATGCTTCTGCCAAGGACTGTTCCATATCCAGAAATCAACAGCACATGTGTAATAATCCATCACTTTTGGGAAGCATCAGACTTTATTGAATAGGCACTGGAACAACAGTGCAATATTCAGGGAAACAAGTCCCAGAAATCTCTCTATTCTTTGAACACAACAGGGATGAAACAATGGGAGAAATATTCTTTGGTCACCACTCTAGGCCATCACGTTACCAAACAAAAGCACTCACTCTCTCAAATACATGTTTTTCACATAGTTTTGCTACTGGCACTCAACTGGCTGCATCTAAGATTCCTTCACATATTTGAAATTTAAAAAAAAAAATCAATAATCTCTGCCCCAGGTCCTCTGTTTACTACCCTCCATAATAACTCCTTCAATCACACAGCTGAACTGTAACAATTACTTCCCTTCATACAGAGCACATACAGGTGATGGGGTAGTACTGTTGTCCAATTTAACTTAAACAAGGGAAAGTGGTTCTTCAGTTTCAGAAACACTTCTACCAGTATAACAGTATTTGGTCTAATGCTTATGTAATCACAAAAGCAAGGATCTGCATCAAAAAAAAAAAAGCTGTAGAGGAATCTACCCTAAATAAAAAGAAATTAAGGAATGTTCCTGCAGTCTACTGCCAAAGATCAGGAACTGTGCATATAGTTATAATAAGAAAGAAAGAAAGAAATCAAGGATGGTAAAGTCACTGAAAATTTATCCTGAGCCACCCTAGAATTGTTTGGTTCAAAGGGGATAATCAAATCAGCATTTCTGTTTAAATTACAGCCCTACACTGACAATGAACGCATTAGGTGACAATTGCCACTCCAACAGCAGGCAACAGTTACATTATTTTTGCCTTGTAAAGCAAAAGCAAGGGAAAAGTCTGTGACTAACTCCAATAAATAAGGTATCTTGAATTAATATAAGCACCCTCACTATTATTTGTAATACAAAAGAATTGATAATAGCCACTTTTGAAAGAAGTTTCTAATTATACTAATCCCAAAATCTACCAGCAGAAGCCAGTAGGCAGTTCTGCATTCCAGCCTATAGGAATTGAGATGTACCCCCCCTTGTGAACAGCCCCCTCAAATTCAGCAGGGTCTCAGAAATTCTCAGGAAAGGATAGGATTTAATATAGTTTTACCACGTGTCTAGATCTGAATGGTTTGGTTTTGTTTTCAGGTATTCTCTTTCTCCTTTTATACTAGCTAGCTGAGTTTGAAAACAAACAAACAAACAAAAAAAAACAAACCCCAAAGACAGCTCACCTTGTTGCCCTCCCTCAGCAGGAATTACCTTTGCACAAAGTTCTACCTGCAGAGCCTCATCACAGCAGCACTGCTTCTCCCAGCTGGGACAGGCAGTATCACCTGCACACACAGTGCCAGCCACTGCTCCAGAACAACAGGAGCATTTTGAAAGCGGGAATAAACAGCCCTCTGGCTTTTCCCCAAACAAATATGATCAGAGAAGCTACAAAGAGGGCTGGGGTATCTCTACTAGCACATTGTCAGGGTTCTCTGGTTCAACAGGGCTGATTTCAACATGCAAACGTTGTGCCATCCACAGCAAGAATTAGCTTAGATGGATCTCATGGATGGGCTGGTGATGGCTGGTAGCCTCAGCCCTACCCACAAAGTCAAATTCATCACAGTTAGAGCAAACTCACTCTGTGATATAAGACATCTTTCAACATGAAAAAAAAAAAAACATAAGGGAAAAGATGACCAAGCATGAAGGGAGATCCTTGTCTTTCAGAAGTTCCTTTTTTCCCCCTGGTTATTAAATCAAATCTGACCATCTCCCCGGTTCATTTTATTATCTTTTATTGAATTTTTATATAACATTTTCCATGGTTATATTACTTCCAATTTTTCATTATTGCTGCCCTATTTTTAACCTCAGTCTTCCCAGAACTTGGCTCACAGATATGATGTATAAATCACAAGGCTACTCCAGCTAATCTTGTAACAAAAATGTAAATTATAATACTTTCAATAGAAAACAACACTTTCCACACACACTTCAGTACTGAAGTTTTAACACCAAATATGTGAATAGAGCATATATCTTATCCTGCTACTAGTTTGGTATGTGACTTTGGAAATATCATAGTCTCTCCTAGACTGTCAAGGAGAGCACTGCCCAGCCTGCTTCATTAACATATTTCTAGACAAGGTATATAACATAGATGTCAGGATGTAGATATAAGATAGATGAAACTGAAAGATTCAGTGTTGATTTGCTGGGTTAGCAGATGACCAGCTCTCATAAATCAAACAAAATCCAAGCAAGAGGTACGATGACAACTCAAAGGAGGTATCCTCACCATTTGTTACCGAACTCTTTATTTCACATTCAATTCAAAGGAGTATTATTTTAACGCAATCCAGTTGTACAGGGTTCCAAGTTCAAGTCAGAAAAAGATGCCAGTTGTCCACAAACTTGCTGACACAATAAATAAAAAAGGCACTGAGCACTTTACCAGTTCCAAATGTCAATTGTTGTCTTTTAGTTCTTATAGATAACATTTGACAACTATCTTCCTTTTATTGGAAAGCATGAGGAGGAGGCAGGAGATGAAGAACACCGCTCAAGTTGCTACACTAATGTTTGGCACCTCTAGGAAAGAAGTGATACAATTGAACAAGTTAGAAAACATTCCATCTTACCATCCTGAGACAGATCTAATGTAGACAAACAATTAGCTACTTTCCATTTTCACTGCCCTTCCAGAGTTGCTTTATCCCAACGTCAACCTCACTAAAACCTTCATAAGGCCTCAGGCCACCGGGATTTGTGCTGCTGCCTGTTTCACAAGCAAATCAGCCACATTTTTTTCAAAACCCATATTTTTTGATGAGCATTGGGTAATGTCTGTAAGACATTCTTGATATGAAAGCTGCTCAGCATCATGACTCATTGCCCTCCTCCCCCAGCCCCAGCAGGAGCGACAGATCCCAGCACTGATGCAGCAGCTCGGGTTTCATTACACAGTGTAATAGGCCAACACACACAGCTCCGATGGGCTGAGCCAGGAAACCAAACTGCTGCTGCTTATTAAATATCCTGCCATCAAATCACACTAGGAGCATTAAAATGTAAATAAATATGGTTGGGTCACTGGTTAGATTTCTCCTTAGCTGTTCCTAAAAGTGGTTTGAGAAATCATTTTGCAAACACCTTGTGAAGCAGCAAAGGTTCTTTAAAGATATTTGGCTTTGAAGATTCAGCTGCAACAAGATTAAATTTACTTTTGCAGCAATCTGTGCTTACAAAAATCAATCCTCCCAACTGGGGAGTGGTGTAATACCTACAGTGCGTCCTAGCAGCTTTCAAAGTATTGGAGACAACAAAGACAACCATCTTATGTGTATTCCAAGAAGGAAAAAAAATTTAAATGACTGGCAATGGTGCTGAGGTGTTCCCACTGTCTGTCCCATACTCAGAAGGAGTTGTAGAAAATGCATATTTCGGTTTCAGCTCTGCCCCCTTCAGAGAATGGGGGATAGGTGCCTTTTCCCCAGGCCACAGTGGAGTGTGGGGATGAGGAGTGGTTAGTTTTTCATATATTCTCATACTCTCAACATACAATCTGTGCCTTAAATTTAGCATTATTCCAAATGAACTTACTGGTGCATCGTATTATTTTTAGATTTTTTTATTATTATTTACAAAAAATCCAAGACCAAGGCTGTGTGTAGGCAAATATCTGAGCAAATGGGAAGGAGAGGAATCGTTCTACTGAGGCTAAAATGCCCTTGGAGATTCCCCCTACCCCTTCACAGAGAGCAGCTATGGCAGAAGGTGGATAAAATATAGGTGGATCCTATTGCAGGTACTCAGGAGATCCACGCACCTCAAGATACAAAGAGTCTTTTAAAACATACATAATGCAGAGGACACAAATGGTAGTACTTTTTGCTGCTGTTCTTACCCACCAAGTGCAGCTGCCCAGCTGAGCAGGTTTTCCACAGCTACACACAGGCAAGTGGGAGAATTTGGTAGCAAGGTTTACTCAGACCTGGGAAATCTTCATGATTATTAAGCTACAGTAACCACAGTTTAACTAACAGTAAGGACTGTGTGAGTGTGTCCAAAAGTACATCTCATCATTTCACCATGGGCGCACTACATTTAACCTCTGTGTAAGAACAGAGTAAAACATCTTAGCCAAGTACCTGGGGTCAAAGAAACACATTCTGACCATGTAACAGAGGTTTCATGTATTCTTTAAAGTAAATATAATATATTATCATGTTTAAAGAGAAGTTTTAACAACAATTCTCTCATGCCTCATTGTACCTCTGAGATTAATATATCTGGGAAAGCTTAGGAAAGTGCAAGGATGTTATTTGCAGTTATTTAGCATGTTCCTCAAATATGATAATACAACTCTCTATGAATTCACTTAATAATTAGGTAAAGAAAATAAAGTGCAAAAAACCCAGAAAAAGCTCCAAATATTGAGCCAATGCCCCAAAAGTCAAGGAGAGTCTTTCATTGATCATAGCAGGCTTCAGATCAAACTCTGGAAAGAGCTCAGTGCCTCCATAGCATAAGCTCAATATTCATGGAAGGTGAAGTAAAATCATGGATCCCTAAAAATTAACAGAGCTTTAGCTGGTCTTTACCTGAACGCCACGGACAAGTGAACAGCTCCTTGGTTTCTGTTGCAGACAACGCCATGCTAATATATACATAAGGTACCAATAGGTCCAAATGAAATAGAAACCACCTTGAAGTGTTGTAACAGGTACTTTTGTTTGGATAGGGACAAAAATGTGCTGAGGAGAAGGCTGAAATGAGCAAAATCTTTGGGTCTGTGATATAGAATATGATTCAGCCCCTGAAATTTCTTTTTACTTTTGGCAGTGCTTTTTTCCTACCAGTAGAACACTTGGCATTTGAAATTCAGCTCTAGTAAGTAATCGCATATGTGATTTCAGAATTTGCTTTCCATTAACATTAATGCCAATTCAAAAGCATAAATGTTTATAAAGGGAAAACAGACATAACCACATCAAGTCACTTGAAAGCCAAGCATGTGTGTATTCAAACTGCTTTTACAATCTCAACCCTATTCTTCTTTTCAAGCAATCCACTGCACAGTGGCTGTACTACTGCTGTTGCTACAGGTATACACACTTTATTCTTCTATCACTATTAGAATTCTTGTAAAGAATCCACAAATGTAAAGGGTTCTGTAATGAAATTCTCATCTTGAACATGTTAAACCACAGCTGCTAAAGACAGCAAGACTAAATCCAGGACAGTGGTTTGCAGTCACAGCCAAGAAGATTTTAAACAGTATAAAAGACAAGCTTAGAGGTTCAAAGCCAGCTGCAGAAATTTTCATTTGACTTCTCCATACAAAGTTAAACAGACCTACTATAAGGAAATATGCCCCTGCCTTGGATTTCAAGTACCCTTTTAATTTCCACAGTTTATCCTCACTTTCTCCACATTCTGGTATCAATGTGTTTCCCTTACAAACTGCCTCAGTATAACCCTGTGTTCAGCTGGCTGATGATGGTACAGATGGACAGGAGCAGCCATACAGATGTGTCTGTTCTAAGCTTCATGTGTTGAACTACAGATTTAGGAATCCAGAGTTTTTTGAGGTAATCTCTGTGAAGCAAACACACTTCTATGAGGAAAGCTAATCTTGGAACAGATGCACAGAAAGCAGAGATTAACTGCAATTATTCTAATAAAATTTTTGAAAAAAAAAAGTCTTATAAGTGACAAATATAGTAAATCCTGCCTGACAATTGGCTTAAAAGTATTTATTTAGCTATTTCAGCCTTTTCACATAGAAACTGTTCTTAACAGTTCATTTCTAGATGTAAACACTGTTATCCACAACATTAAAATAGAAACAGAAGCAGAAAATATTATGTGAAAGTTTCCCCAATTAATAAAGTGGGTAAGCCACAAGGGAGGGGGAAAATCTATAGAAACCTGTTCCTATTAAAAGAATAAAAAAATCAACCAAACAAACAAAAAGTTGATTTAAGTAAAGACTGGTCTCAGTCTGGACACCATGATTCTTACACCACCACTCTTCAACAAGACTTGAGGTGGTTGTCTGAGCCACAAAAGCCAACAAGGCTAAAGCCCCTCAGCTGTTCCCCCTCTCCTTTCTATCCCCAATTCTCTGTGTGTTTAGATCTGATTTGTGTCAGAATTGTAAAAGCAAACTGCAGAAAGACTCTTAATATTAAGGAAGTTACTACTATTATAACCATTTGACTGCAGAAAATCACAGGATGGTCTCTTTAAATCTATCCCAAGTTCTGTCATTTGCAAAACCATAACCAGGCCAGCTCACAAATCTAAGGGAGCTTGAAGCCTTGGAGGTAATCCCTTGTACATTCAATACAGTTCATGATCCTTTCATGCATGTTTATTCATTTGTTCCTAGTTTTGCAATGTTAATGAAAACCAAACCCAAGCAAGCTTTATTAGATTTTCATTGCAAATATTTGCAACTGAGATGCAGTTAATTAAAATTAAAACAAAACAAAAAATATACCTTGCAGAACATGTTCACTATGGAAAACTATTTATGTACACTTTTCCTTGATCTCTTTGACAAGGTCTGTATTAAATCAGGATTTCAGAAGATGGGATTGGAATAATTTAGGACAGAACCACAAAATGGAAAATTGCTTGAAATTTTCATCATATTGGGGATAAAAGAGATCAACCCTAAATGAAAATTTAAGACATTTGTTTGTTTTCCCAACCCTGAATCTGCTTTAACTGATACCTGAAACTTGCCTAAAATGTTCATTATCAAGAATGAATAGCAGATGATACCATACTATTGCCACAACAATACTCTTTATTCCTAGAGAAACAGTACTTGCACTGCTAACAAAAACATTGACATTTAATAACTAAACACAAAGTTACTTGCTACAAAGGAATTTTCTCATCAAAGGTGTGAGTTTTTATACCAGCGTAAGTGAGAACAGAAACTGGCCAAGTAACAATCTGTCTACACATGACAGAAAACAAATTGATCACTAGAAAGCTTATTTTAGCAAAATAGCATACTCATGTTTATTATTTGATTTCCCCTTTAATCCTATGAAATAAAGCTGTGTACACCCATTCATTCTTATTGATGTATGTCACAAGGTTAAAAGACCACATAAGATCTAAGGCCAGTTCATACTTTGTAAAAGGCAAAGTACACCGGGAGAGGATCAAATCACAGCCCACAACAAAGTTAAAGGGACATATTTTATGTCCTCCAAAGAGGGCAATGTTTGTTGGAACTAAGAGCACCTGCAGGAACATATTGCGGCCCCTCACAGAGAGTTTGCCAGCACACACAGCACACCCAGTGCTCCAGCACAATTGCCCTGCAAGAAAATGCTCTGCCTTTGAAGGCACCTGTCCTAAAGCCAAGGTTCCAAGGAGGGCAGCCCTTGAGGTGGAAACACAAAACCCACAGCTTACCTATTTCTGTAGAGACAGCCATAATTGAAGCCTAAAACCAGGGACTTGAAACAAAGGGAAGCACCACCTGTTTGTGCCACGATGGCTCGGGCAGCAGCTGCTGCCATCCCTTCCCTCTGTCCCCTCTCAATGGGCAACATGTGGCAAATGGGACACAGAGGTGCCACCACCTGCTGCTCAGCAGGTCTGACAGCAGCACCAGTGGGGAGCAAGAGCCCATTTGTGTGGCTCTGCTTGGTCCCCCATGTCTTGCTTGGGTTTTGCAGCATCCAAAACAACTGCCAGAGATCCATTTAAAAAAAGCTTTCTGGTTCCTTTGTCCGTTCAGGGAATCCACACAACCAGGGAATCATTTGGACCAAAGCCAGATTTCTCTTCTCTGTTATTTTGGGGAAAAACCCCTCACTAGTATCAATTGTCTGTAGGCTTGATGTTGATGATACTCCACTTTCAAATCTCTTAAATTTAATCTTAATTACTCTTCTTTTTCTTTCTTTGGGCCCATAAGGCCTGATGAATTCACACTAGCACAAAACTTTGTCTTGCTGTTAGGGATAACTTCAGAAATTTTTCTTCTTTCAGTCATGAAGCACCTTTAATATAGCACAGCAAATTCTGTCCTGCTGGCTGTAGTGCTTTGCTGTTTGCTTCTTTTTTTTTTTTTTTTTTAATAAATTCATGAGCCCTCCAGAGTAGCACATTTAATTGGGGTTTTTTCACAGGCTGTGTAGGACAAGTACGAGTCATGTTTCAAGCTCAAATAAAAGGACTGATTTAAAGGCCTTTTTCCCTTGATATCAAACTGGGATCACTTCATAGGAATATGATTATTTTGAAAAGAGACTGACTTGTGTTTTAAACTCTTTAAAGTAAATCACAGGAATGAAACTTTATGGCACCATTTTGAAGCAATTTAAGGGTAAAACTAGCTAACAGAAAACACTAACATCTGTTTAAAACTTCCACATTTTAATTTAAACTTTATTTACTGCATTTAGGATTACATATTTGTACTTTCACACAGATGTAGAATGCAGTGGACCTAATTGTAATGCTCTGCCAATTAACATGAGCTTTACTTATGGATGATATTTAGCTATTTAAAAATTAATAGCACTATAACTTTCCAGGAAAATGGCAGGATCTCTGGAGGAGCATAGCATAATGGCAGCTCAATTTATTTTCAAATGTTTTGTTAGGGCTGACTCTTGGAAATAACTCGACTGTAAGCCCATACAAATGCCACCCACCAGTGCAGGATTGAGGAATGAAATCCTCTACCACACCTAGAAATGCAAGGGCTGATTCAGAAGAACTGCTTTTAATGGTGCTACCATCTGCTCAGGAGGGTAAAATAACAAATAAAATCAGACCGTACTCTCTGAAATTATGAAAGGAACCCTTATTCCACTAGGTAGTTGCTTTTAGACGTTTGGTTTTGTTGTTGTTGTTGTTTCAATATACCTTATAAGTCACATCTATCCAGGAGGATTTCTGGAAGGGATCTATCTGCCTGCAATATCTGTTCTTTAGTTTTCATCTCCTATTCGGTTTAATATATTTTCTATCAGCTTCTAAAAGTCATGGTGCCATTTTAGGACATGACTGTGCTAAAGAGAGAGCAAAGTTTAGCTAAAATCCTTTGCTACTGTGCTATGCATCTGTTACAGGTTTTCTCCTGGACTGAGATAAGGTTGGAGCTGATTCATCTATAGATGAATACCAGAGAGTTTAAATTGGAAGAGGAGATTAGAAAGAATTTCTTGTTTAATCAAAAAAAAAACTCCCTAGACCTTTAAACGATGAACTGAAAATGAAATATACCTCTTCAAGTGACTTTCAGGCTTTACAGGTATCCCTGTTTGCCACCTTGCTCATGGCTCATGCTCCCATGTCCTGCACTGGAAACTCCCACAGCTGATGGCACAGCCCATGGGCTCCTGCAGGGTTAATCCTCACTGCTCCCAGGAGAGGGAAGAACACCCTGATGAAGATGAAGTATGTCAGTAGGGCATGAAGCGGGTTCCAAAATTAGCCTGTGAACATCTTATTTTACCAACATCATCACCACTGTCTCAATGCATATGTTTTATCTGGCAGAAGATACAAAGATTCAGCTATTCCTTAAGGCATTTTCAGAAGCATTTATCTTTAGCTCCTGGTTTTCTTGCTTTTCCCCTAAGGGTCTTCAGCTCTAGGAACTGAGGCAATTGCTTAGGGTGACTCACATCCATGCTCCACTAAAAGCAAGAAGCTCTCTGCTCTTCGAGCTCAAGCCACTCTTTATTTGAAACAGACTTTTCCTAATAAATTTCCAGGAAAAAAAAAATAGAATTGCAGAAAATGGAAAGCCTGGTGCTCATTCCACCTCTGGATTTCATAATCCTTGGTGCTCTTTTGCACTGCAGTGCTAAAGGCCCTCTGCTCAGTGCTCTGGTACCCACCCCACCAAACTGCATCATCTGCAGGAGGATGATGCAATTTTGTGCCTATTCCACCTCTATACATGTACTACCACTAATGAGACCACAATTAATTTTAAATATATGTATACTTTCTAGGAAAGATGGGTAAAATGTTTAAATTTTCAGCTTGATTCTCTTGAGGGTTAGTCATAATGAAGTAGGAATGTATTTCTCTTAATACTGCCATAAAGATTCAATGAGTCACTGTCCTATAGGCACCTGGGAGGCAACAATCAGTAGGAATAACTGATTTTACAGTAAACCATAAAAACACATCGAGTTTCAGGAGTCACTGTTAGTTAAGCTGTTGAATCATAGACCTCATGCTGAAGTGTTCACAATGGTATGATGCCCTGAGAATCTACCTCTTTAGTTAGAGCTTAGATGTCAAATCACAAAAAAAAAAAAGAAAAGNAGAAAAATAAAAAAAAAAAAAAAAAAAAAAAGAAAAAAAACCTAGGCACTGCAGAAATAAGTTGTAAATTGAGGTGCAATTCTGCAACTTAAACAGCATCTACTAGCCACGAGAATAAAGATTATTTCACGTAACTGATAGAGAATCAGCCTCTCAGCAGAGGATTGGTTAGCTCATGAATCAGTAACAAAGCACTACCAGAGAAAGGTATTTAAGGGATAGTATTTGAGACTTCATCGGAATAATGGGATACCAAATAACACAATATTCCATCATCCTTTGCTGTTATGTTCATCACCAACTTTGCTATTACAGCAGATTTTCCACACTTCTGAAAGCTTCATTTAAGTCTTTCTGTCATGGACTGCTCTGCAAAATTTTGAAGTCACTTGTACAGTAACATGGCTCCATCACAGAGGTAAGAAAAGTGGTTCCTTTGGGAAGGACTTAATCAGTGTATGCAGATCAGAAGAGAAATATTTGTGAAAAAACCCACCCACTTGCTCCTATTTTGAATTGTCCCTTTCATCATAACATACAGAATCACAAGAGCAAAATTAGCACAGTCCAGTACAATAACTGACATTATTTTATTCTGCTTCTCTGGCAGCTTGCAGGAATCCTTCATAACATATTCATCATCTACTCCTTAATGATTGAATGATACTGGTCTCGGCTACTTTTTCTGGCAAGCTATTCAGGGCCTCATGAGCAAGAAGCTGTCTCTAACAAGACAAAGAAAAACCTAAGACTGAAATTTACTGCCAATAAATTTAAGCTAACTGCCCAGCCCTGGAATGCTGTTGCTTTAAAAGTCATTAATTGTTTCTTAAATTCTTTTAATCACCATAAATGTCTAAAGTTAAAAACAAATAAACAAAAATATCCCCACAGATAAAAGTAGTTTCTTGCTTTAGCTAAGATTTCTGCTCAGTAGAGAAAATGCCTTGAGCAAACAAGAGATGGTATATGATTCAAATTAAAACTGTACACAGAAATAATTGAAAAAAATTATTTGTCCTAGAAGAATAACTTGCATTCCAATGAACTGAAATCTAAATTATAAAGCTTGATTTTACTATGAATCATCTCTTTTCTGCAGCTGTCTGACTATATGCCCTACTCCTAAGCTATTACTTTTATAACTCAAGAATAAGAGGTTTCACCTAAAACCACTTTATCCACAATAAATGCTTCTAACAAAAATTCTACCGTTGCATCTTACAACAATAAACAAGTCAGAAGGGTCTTCTCTTGACAAAATTATCAATTATGACTTTCAAGCATCAAAACCTAATGTATATATCAGAGATAGAATGATTATATTTTGATGGCAGTTGAGCATTTATAGGTATTGAGACAGTGATAGCTCAGAGGTTTTTATAAATCTTTGACCTAACAGGGAAGAAAATGCACACTTACAACTGTACAGCTCACAGCCTTGCTCTCAGTTGCCTCATTCTTACCAGTCCATTTCCCATTTGAAACATAGGCCTATGTAGATACACCAAAAGCACAACTTATTTTCCCACCAGCCCAATGATATTCCACTGGGACACCCCATGCATGCCCCTCTCCTGCACTTCAGGACTGCGCTGTGTGGCTGTGGGTTGGCAGCTCTGCCACACCACCCCAAGCAGCCCCAGCTGGAGGGCAGGTGCCTAAAGCAAGGGCCATCAGGGCCAGCAAGAGCCTGTGCTCAGCACCTGCAGTATCTGCTTATGTCTGCCAGCAACATCAGGCAAAACAGTCTATCAAAAGGGCAGTTACACCCCTTGGGAGTAAAGTTTTTTGACAGACACATGGCTTTTCCTTGAGTGTTGGGGGCTGGTTGACCCCAGAAGATCATATGGTAATTAGAGAGGTAATATATGAAATTACACAAGGGAAGACACCAGAGAGCAAGCAACTAATTAGGAGGAGGACTTGCGGACTATCAATTGAACCTCAATTCAATTTTATTAAAGACATTAATATTTTTTATTTTTCTTTTAAGATTGATCCCTGCCTTTCAGTGACTGTGACAATTCCCGATATGTATCTATTTGCTCTGATTAGTGCTGTGCCTAAGCACCTCTGCCAGACTTGTTAGCGTGTAAAACTTCCCATGCAGGGCTGTTACACAGGGAGCAGCATCTGGGACAGCAATTCCCAGGTTAAGGAGGGATCATCACACTGCTGCTACTGCCAAGAAGTGCATCTTCCACCCACTCACCCAAGACGTTTCAGAAAGCCTCTTTGCCTCTTCCATCTCCGTTATGTCATCTCACATCACACCTTACCTTCTCCAAAAGGGCTTTGCTCTCTCAGATGCTCACAGCCTCAACATTACTACCCTGAGACCAGCAAAAAAAGGTCAGCCAGCAAAACCTTCCTGGCTAAATAGGAGCAAACCCAAGTAGATTAAATATAATTCTTGATGGCTTGAAACTTTTACACACTCCTTCCTCATTCACAAGTTGTACTGTGAGAAAGACAATGGAGCCCTTCAGCATCTGTAAATTTACTTATTCAAGCTTTTTATGAATGAAATAATTTGAATTATTATATTATTATTATATATTATTAACTGCCTCTGGGTAAGTAGGCTAGCAAACTTGAATAAAAGTAATTACTTGCTTGTTAGTTATTCCTCAAGATGGATAAAGGTTTCTGGAAAACCTTGACATGGTGTGGGAGAACAATTAGATCTACCCTTCATCTCTTGCATGACTTCCTACACAATATTCTATTACATTAATCCCAGATAATTAGTTCTTTTCCTCCAAGATTTCCTACCCATGCAGTCATGGCAGCAACAGAATGCTCACCAAAGCTGGCCCAGGCGTGGTGGTAACTGTAATAACAACCACCACTGGGTACCCAGAGCAGTGCCCAGCATTTCTGAACCAGCTCATTCCAACTGCCAAAGCAGAGCAGCCACGTTAGCAAAAGTGTCAGTTTGGCTTCTCCATAAAAGTGGAACACAACCTACAATTGTTTGTTGTACGAATATAAAACCTTAGCTGGAAAGGTCTTTAATTGGCCGGTTTTTATAAAAACAATTTTATCTGGGAAAGCAGTTTATAAACATGCTTCTTATCTACTACAGGGGTTGTTAGATTAATTTTTTTTTTCTTGAAGCAATTAGGCTCCTCAGAGAGATGAATTAAAATCTACATGTAAAAAAGCCCCTCAAACAACTTGCTTTTTGCTTAAATTAGCATTTGCATTGGAAAACTGCCTTTTCAATTTTTGTTTCAAACAAAAGCCATAAAGTACAATAAAAATAATTACAGGATTTTTAAATAATCTAACTCATTATTTTTTGTTTATTTGATATGAAATCCAGACAAACCCTCCTTATATTGAGCTACTCCGTAACAGTTCAGTGAGGGTATTTTTGGAAAAAGACAAAAAATTGTGGTTTCATTTAAAAACTGTGCACTCAAGCCTTTAAAACTGGGCAAATCCTAACTTAATGCAGCAAACACTGAAGCAGACGTTTAAATTTCCTCACGTGATCCCAATAAGTAAATTGTGAAAGTAAAGTAAATCTCATGTGTGTTTGCAATATTGTAGTTTTGGGCCCTTTACCACCCAAATGTGTGTGTAAATTAGAATGACCACACAGTAAGCATCAGTACAGAAAATACCAACAAAGCCAGATCTCATCTCCCAGACCTGAACTATTTTCAGCCTTCAGTTAACACTTAAAAATTATATTTGTATTCATAACCCATGTTTTTCTTAATGTACTGGTTTGAAACACACACGACTGGATTTGATTCTACACAGTGCAGTGGGAAGCATAAGCGAAGCACAGAAAGCTGGAGGCACACTCTGGATGCCTAATGTTGCTTGCAGGAAACCAAATTGGTATGTTAAACATCCACAGCACTTCAGCACATGACACTGGCCTCTCCCTCCGAGGCAAAGCTGAGCACACTTACACTGCCCACACTGCTGTAATTCCCAGTTTCTCATTGCCTGGCAGTGACCTGCTTGGAGCCAAACTCATCACCTTCCTTGTGCTCTTCACAGAAGAAAGGAAAAAGAAAACTGGAAAGTGAAAGAGGAAACTGCATTTGAACAACCAGGTCTTTGGGGTTAATGCCCCTTGTTGCATTTCAACAAATTGGTCAACAGTCATTTCACTCATAAAAATATCTTTCAAAATCAAACAGGGAGTTCATGAGGTGACACTGGAATAACTGCATCTGTTGACAAACAAAGTGACTGTGAATGTATTATAGTTTCTCCTGTTCATTACTGCTCAGATTTAAAATTTCTCTTGCATTTGAAAATAAAAGAAAAAAACTCACAGAACACCCTATGAAAAGGAATTCTACCAGTCTTTAACAAGAGGTAACACTTTTTTCTTCAAGTGTACAGTTTTCGTGAACAATTACATGTGCAAGAAATTCTTATGGCTGGTCACGATTAAGTTGCTTGGCCCAACGACGACAACAACACTGTATTTTAAATAACGAAAAAACAAACCTCTATAGATACAAAAAAACTAAATCCAAGACCCAGATTTATAAAGCCCACAGAGCAATTAGAAAGGTGTGATATAGCAAGCAGCCAAAAATCACCACTAACAAAGGACTCCAGGTGGTGCAAAGCCATAGCACCTTGTATAATGCACAGGACCTCCCATCTCACTGTTTACTTGGGAACCTTTCCCCCTCCAGTACAAACAAAAGCAGAAAAATAGAAAGATGATCAAAGAGCTTTTCACCTTCAGCTTTACCTACGGAGCGTTTGAAGACCAAAAGATCAAGGGTTTAGCTCAGTGTGCAAGTTTAATACTTCTCAATACACACTGAATACCAAAGTATTGATTTACTTGCTTCTAATGTACTATTGTCCAGCAACTCACACTAGCTCATGGATCCCAAACCTCACTGTTTTAATTTGTGAAAAGTCCCAGAATTGTTGGGAAACCTCATTGAACAAGAGGGGTGGCTCCCTTAAAAATGCAGAGTTCAACTGGTGGCTTTTAATAGTGCCCATTGTTTCTGAGTGCTGCCTTCATTTTGTCACTGAAAGTGATTGCTTTGAAGATGGGAAACAACACCAAGAGCTTTTGTTATCTGGTAGCATAATTGTGTCTGCATTTACCGTGTTGGTCAAGCTCTGAAGGAAGGTGAGCAGAGAAAGCGGGTTAATTTATTACCTTCTCCTTGAATTTCTTTCTTGTAACAGTTGCAAAACAATTACAGTAATGCTATTGTGCTTCTTGTTTAGCATAAGGCCACTTAAAACTATCAGTTATAAATAGCAAGTCATTGTTTATAAATTGAATACCAATATAAACAGTAAAATGCAATGTGTCAGAGAAACATGGGGGGGAAACGTGTTTTGGTTACATATTAAAGAAGTGCTGTATTTTCAGGCACAGAGTTTCCAGGATTATGTTTCAGAAGTGCTGTCACTGTAGCTTGATGTAGTTCAAAATGTCCACTTTCCAACTGGCATCTCAAAAGGTTCACAGTTACTCTGTCTTAGAGCAAACCAAACTGAGGAATATTTGTCCTCCTCCAGATGCCCTGAAATGACCTAAATCCTTTATTTGGCCCAGAAACACAGGAAAGCATACAAGAAACTTCCCAGAAAGTGCTTTTTCAACTTACTAGATCTTTCTAATCCTACTATCTCTCCAGTCCACCACAAGCTGGAATAAGACAAGCCTTCCAGCTACAACAATTACTCCTATTTACCAAAAACTAGCAACATACCTAGTGCTTAATGATGCCATGGCAATAACTTTGCATATAGGAAAACAAATGTTTGGCCTTTCTAGGAGCCCCATTGAGAGTCCCCTTGGGAGGCAGTCCTGAAGCACTCCAGAAAGGTGAATGTTCTTGAAAAAGAAAATCTCAAAGGTGCAGCAGCAGGCCCTCTGCATGTGCTGAAAGACAAGCCAGCAGGAAAGACCACCAGCCTGGCTGAAGAGAACCTTGGATGGAACTCGAGGGGGGTAAAGAAGAGTTTATGACCTTTAAAAGAACAAGGAGTCAACTCAGGAAGAGTAAAAGGATGTAGTGAGGTTATGCAAGGGGAAAATTGGAAGGGCAAATGCCTGGATACTGCCATAATAAAAATATTTCTGTAAATACATTATCAGTAAAAGGAGTTCTAATGAGAATATCCATCCTTTATTGGATGTGAGGGAAAAACAGTGACAAAGGATGAGGAAAAGGCTGAGGTATTTAATGCCCTCTTTGCCTCAGTCTTTAATAGGAAGAAAAGTTTCTCTACAAGTACCCAGCCCTTGAGCTGGAAGACAGGGATGAGAATCAGAAAAAAGCCCCCATAACCCAAGGGAAGTGTTCAGTGACCTTATACACCACTTATACAAACACACACACCTATGGGACCCAGTGGGATCCACCCCAGGGGACTGAGGGAGTTAACAACTGTACTTGATTTTAAAGAGCTTTCCAACCTAAAAGATTAAATGATTCCAGGGTTGTTGCCATAATGTTACTCATTCTTTGCTGAAGATTACAATACAGGCTACAAAGCTCAAAATATCTTCTTGTTTTCACTTTTTTTTTAATTTGTTTCCAATTTTCATTTTAAACAAATTCATCTTTCTTCTAAGTCTTCAAGAAACATAATATTTTTTCCTCTTTTAGTTTAAATTTAGAGTGGATATGTCAGCCAAAAACCACCAGCTGTGGGTATTGATTTCATCAAAACTCTTTCCAGTCTGACCAAACTCAGGAAAACAGAAGCCCCCATCTCACATTAAGCTGGGGCATTGCACTTTCAGCACACACCACTAACCTTGCCAAACTGCTGAGCAACAAGCTTCAAGGGCTTCAAAAGACTGCAAAGGTCTGTTACTCCCCTTCCCAAGGTGCCAGGCAGTTCATACAAGTCAGCAGTCATACAACCTCATTTGTGCTGGATTCAGCAATTTCTCATTTGGAACAAAAGTCTCCTTAACTCTAACATTTTAATGAAATATGTATCTTCCCCAAAGTTAGTTACGGAATGGAAATATTCTCTACTCTTCTCAGTGGGTATTGACCTCAGCTGAACCTTTCATGACTCAGAGAGAACACAACCAGAGACAACATAAGTCATTTACTACTCCTCTGTCTCAAGCCCTTCTCTCCAGTACAGTGTCACTTTATAAAGTGGTGCATCGTATTACTTACCCTACCAAGCACCTGGTGGTTTAGTAGTTGCACTTATTTTTAAGCTATGTTTTACACCCAGACTTACAAACAAATGTTAAAAATACAGCAACAATGATGTACCAGCAATTCAGCAGGTTCTCCTCTCTCTCCTCTCACCAGGCTGGCTCTTTCACACACACCGGGAATGGTACCAAGCACTCCCTTAACTGTTGCAAAGCACCCCAAGAAGAAGATCCCAGCACTATCCTGCCATTGCCCTCATGTTTGAAGGGCCTAGTTTACATTGTTTCCCTCCAGTATGATGTTTCTCCCAGCTTTCAAGATACTTACAGCCTTAATCTTATTAACACACACACACTTATCTGCTTAGCATTAAAATGACAGTAAGTGACATACAGGTGCCACAACTCAGGTTAGGAATGGGATACTCATCCAAATGGTATTGATGAAGGTTGTCCACCGGGTCATGAGTTATGTACATTCTCCACAACTCCCTGCAGCCCCAGCTGGGCACGCAATGTTGAACTTTACAGTGCTCAGAAGCTTCATCAATCCCAATCCTACGAGCAACAAGACCACATCCACTACAAATGGTATTTCCCCCCACAAAATGCCCCACACCTCTGTTTGGGGCTCCAAAATATCTAGGGAAGTTCTCTCATGGAGCCGTTTCTGTGCTGTTTACGGCCCCTCAATAATATTATGTCAGAGTAAAAAAAAAAAAAAATCTTTAGCACAAGTGAAAAACAGACCCATTATACTGCAGTGTTAACATTCACACAGACAAGCAAACACCAAACCAAACAAGAGGCTAAAAAGAAAAATCAAGACTATGTGCACTTAGAGGTCAAAGTTATTTTCTTTGTGATTTTATAAGATCCCCTCTCCCATATTGTGGCAATCCACTGAAGCCATAAAATTGACATAAATCAGACATATACAGGCAGCACTGAAAAATGCTAAAATCAACATTATGAAAAAAATGCCAGCAGTAACTTCTAAATTGGAAAGGGACAAAGTAATTTAAAACACCTCATACAATATGGAGAGTTCACCAAATAAGGAGACCCCCCTGCAGTTAAGGGGATTTGCTGGGTCTACTGCATTAACCAAATTGTTGAAATAGTGCCTTTATGTCATTAAACTTAAAGTGGTGGCAGTGTTTCCATTTATGCTTTAATTTCCACACTCTATAATTACTATTAAAATACTTCAGGTTAGAAGAAACTAACATGTTGTTTTTTTTTGTTTGTGGGTTTTTTTGAATGCTTTTGTATGTTACCTTAGCTGCATATATTCCAAGGCAGTATGAAATAATTTATTTCAACTGAGTTTTTCTTCCTTTCTTTTAATACTCAGAAACATTTAAGTATTAATTTGAACATTAACAGCCATCTCCCTTTTCTTCTACTAAAAAGGGGTAACTTTCCTTTACCATGCAGTGCCATATCATTGCAGCCTTTTAAAATGTTCTGTGGTCTGATCCTCTCCTACAACAAGCTCTTGTGATAATTTTTAAGTCTATGAATCCAGGACAAAATCTATCACACTTCCCCCACCCCTGTAATTGCTCAGCACCTTTGAGAAGTGGGCCACTTTCACTGAGATGTCTAAATATAGTTTTAGATATTTAACTTTAGGAACTCAGATTTTTGAAAAAAAAAATGAGGTCAAAATGATTAAGCCTCCTTACCTTTGACATTCATAATTAAATGAATATTCAAATGAATTTAGATACTTAAGACTGCATGTTTCTTTCTGGCAACACTCAGTTCTGAGAATTTTATTCTTATTTGCAATATTTCATGGCTTTACTATCGAGACAGCTTGTTGTCAGTGTCTGAAATGGTACATTCCAGCAGGTTTGCAAGCTGAAAAGCACCATTCTGCCACCTTTCTGATACAGATGACATTGGCAGTGCTTGAAACAGCTCAGCAGGAGCTGCACAGGCAATATTCCAGCAGGTCCACTAATTTGCTGAAACGCCAGGTAAATTATCTGTACCACAACAAGAAATGATCGGACCTGGAAACTTCACTCGTGAAAAGCTACAGATTGGCAACATCTTTATTCTTTGCAAAGCAGACATCCCCCTTTTCCTCTGCAGGAGTCAGAGCACTGGTTCTAGCAAGGTATGACATTACTACACCTCATCCTGTCCATGTTCCTGAGAAGTTTGGAGCCATACCTTCCTTTCCTTTCCTTTTCTCACATTTAGTCGTAGCTCACACTTTTGTCAGCTGATGTGACACAATCATTGTCAAATTAAGGCTAAATGTGTCTTGCTTAATATCAACTGAACAAGAGAAATATTTTACCTACAGTTCAAAAGCCAGGTAGCAAAAGAAAGACTATTTAGGATTATGGAATCGACCACAAATAACTAGAAAAGCACAGTCACTGAATCATTTACTTTTATTTTTTTTTTTAATCCCACAGCAATTCTATGCAGTTACTCCCCCTGTTAGGAGGATTTCAACCAAGATCATTCTCTGTGCACATGCTGGTAAAGGGCAACATAATGCCCACAGAGTCATCTGCAAAATGCAATCCTTAACATGCAGCAGATAAAGGAAAAATTGCATTTTTCCCCTCTGATTGTGGTTAGTCTGGAAGTCTCAACTCAATTTTCCTGACTGATGTTACATTACTCTGCAGTTACATGTTTGCACTTTAGTGTTTATCTCATAAATCTTAAGCTATACACTTTGGTCATGTCTGCAGAATATGTGATGTAATCTCACTAGATGTGTGCAATTAGAAAGATATAATAAAAAAAAATAAGCCAAAGGAAGATATTTTCTTTTACAGACTTTAAATTCATAAGTAATGTTGAAAACAGTTTTGATCCCTGTATGCAGCTGATCATTGAAGTATAGAGTGTATAAACCAAAAGGACTTCTTTGCCAAGGGAAAAAAATGGTTCACGTGTCTCTTCAGTATCTAAAGCAGGCAGAGAACCAGCACACATGCACAGCTCCTACAGAAAGAGATTGCAGTTCTCCTTGTACATCTACAGGAATGCATTTACCTCTTATTACTATTGCTCAAGAACAAAGTATTTAAGCTCACTTTCATCTCCACTTCAACACAACACCATAAACTAGGGGTGAAAACTTCTTTCTCATTGTAATAACAAGATTAAAATATCATTAAAATATGCAGCAATCTCAGTAAGTGATAATTGCTATAACTAATAGTGAAGAGATTAAATGAAGGGGGGAAAAGTTTGGTCTGGATATCAGGAATGAATTCCTAATGGCAAGACCTGTGGAGCACAACCCCAACTGCCCTGAAGGCCACACGGGCAGCTCTCTGGGAGCTGGGCCTAATCTGCACACACATTTATAACAAGCTTTCATCAGAGCCAAATGTATTAGGCTTTATTTATTTATTTATGCTGTTAAACGTACACAGTGCTTTTCAAAAATACACAGCAAATTCAAAAATGCAGCTCAAGAGCTTCAAAGGAAAGTTTTATCACTGGCAAGACTGGCAGTGCCTCTCTGAAACCAGCTTCTGAATGCCCAGGTTTATCTACAATGAGGCCACCCGTGCACAGCCCCTGCTAGAGCGGCACATGAGGAGACTGCAGGATTTCTGCCCTCCTTGCTTCTAAGAAGGCTTGCACATGGTAAGCAGGAAAAGATGGCTTTGGACAAAGTTTAGACCCTGTTTAAAACACTTGTTTAAAATTGCTTTTAGTAAGAAATGTCCTTTTTTCTTTCACATCTATTCCAGAGAACCACAGCTTTCAAAAAGGGGGGGGAAAATGGTTTCCCTGTGAAAACACGAGGAATTACACTGACTGAAACACCTATCAACATTCATACAGAAAAGTGAATAAAAATGCATAAATGTGAATATACACACTTTTACCCAGTGCAGTCTGATTGGATACCTTGAGCTGTTTCTCCATTTCCAAAGATGGCAGCTCAGAGTCCTGTCTGGCAGCATCCAGCCAAGCTGGATCTAGGAAACATCCTGACCCACAGCACAGCCAGCAGACTCTTCTTCCTTCAAACAATACAGCAATCCCATCTTTTGCAATCCAGCAGCATCAAAACCAAATTAATCACAAATGGTTTTCTAGTAACATTTATCCACATCCTGTGCAGTACAAGAAAAATGCTTGTGAGAAACATTTTGAAATCTGTCCGATGGTCAAATTAAAGCTCCTGAATGAAACAAAGTGTGCTGAGCAGTTGAGTTGGATAATTCTTTGCTCTGTGAATTACATCATCATCTTTTATGAGTGACATGGTCACTTACTAAAAAATGTGTCACATGAGATGTTTTACAACACATTCATATCTACTTCTCAACTACCAGCCATCTTATTAAATTCTCAGCATGTTCTTGCTTTGGAGCCATTCAGATAATATAGACAGCAACATTAACAGCAATAAAGACACTGCTAGATGTAATGTAGTATCTAATTAACAGTGATCTCACTGGGGCACAGCCAGGAGAGGACAACTGAATAAAAATCATCTGTATTATTTAAAGTTACTGAAATATACAATTAATGGCAGCAGCACCCATTTTAATTAAAACTGAGAGGTTGTGATCTAAACTGACTAAATCTGACACAAAATTAATGGCTTTGGATCAGGTTTAAAGTGATTAGTCAATCTCTAGCCATCCTTTTCTTGTCTTTGCCACTTATTTATGGTTTAATATCTATCAAAGCCTACTGCCATGGTCATCCCCAGGCACCCAAATCCCATACTGTGAGAAGAGAGCTCAAGAGACCTGGAGATTTGACACCTTCAGCCTCTTGTCTTGGCCAACTGATGAAACCTTCTGCAAGTTGCCTAAGACAGGCTGGGCATCACCTGGATGAGCAGAAGACAGAGAGTTCTACAGCTGGCAGGGCCTTGGGATTTCCAAGAAATAAAATGGTCACACTGGAGCCTGATGTTAAATGAAGCGAAGCCACTTGTTACCATATCCCTCTCTTTGTTAACCTCCTGTGCTTCCTCAGTGACAAAGGAGTGTTGCTACTCCAAACTGTAATTCAAACCACTTTGTGTCTGAGTTTCCTCTATACACCCTCCAGGGAACTTCACAAATGCTCCACCACCTATTTCTCTCATTGTTTTTGTGATGTACAATGGCAAAGAGGATTGTTTGCTGTGTTAGAATGGGGGAGCATTTCTGTAAATACACAAGTTTCCATGGTTGTAGATGTTGATCTACTTTCACTAAGTCTCCTCAAGCCACTGAATCTGCTCTCAAGCAAGAATTCAAATTCTACAATCACTGATACACTTTTTTTTTTTTACTCCATTCTAAAGAGGTATTTTGTTCTTTTCCAGAGTCACACTTCCCCCTCAACTTGTGAATCATTTCATGTCTTGTTTTCTGTCTCTCACAGCATGTCAGTTCCAATGCTCTGTTTTAATGAAAGACTTGGCAAGTTGGTACAGTTTTTTCACCTGTAAGTTCTTAAATTAATTTCATATCTTCCCATGCAGCAGATTCTCTTAAAGCCCACATCAAGATAATGCTTCATCCACATGCACATAAAAGCCTCTCCCTTCCCTGACACAGCCAATGCAAACACAAGAAACAGCTCCCAGGAAGCCACTACTAATAACATCTTTCCCCAATTTCCTTTTTCAGTTTTTCTTTTTCATTGATTTTCCTGAAACAGGATATTGAAATGTTTCTGACCTCTGTAAAGGTCACTGCATTAAAAGACAGAAAATCTGCCCGCAGCCTTGATACAGTATTTTCTCACTTCTCAGCATTTCAAACCTCAGAATAAACTCTTCAGCTAGGCAGAAACTTCTTGCAGAGACTCTTTCCAAAATATCCTTCCCAAATTTTTTGCATTCATCTCCTCTCCAGAATTTCTTGCATTCATCTCCTCTCCAGAACTTTGTTTATTTTTCACTACTTTGCCTTTTATTTCTCCATGTCTGAGTAGTCATCCATCACACATCACTTTCACACACACATCCCTAATTCACCACTCAGTATTCAGAGGTTTAAGAAAAAAAAAAACAAACCAAAAGAAATATCAATCTTGGTCAAATTGGTTAGTCAGTCAGGATGAGAAAGTACCAGCTAGAAATGTTTCCTCATCGTGGCTGTTCATTTAGACATCTACTACCTATTGTTGTAAGCTGGAACTGTTACTTTTAATGGTAGTCACTAAATGGGCATTGTCAAAGTACTATATATTTCATTTGAAGGATGATTTCCTGCACAACATGTGCCATGATTCCTCTAAGCATTGAGCTCAAAATAAATTGAAATTCTGATATTGCTCTGTTCTTCCTTGTTTTCTGAAATTGTTGCTTGATACTAAATAGGTTTTAAGTTTTACAGAATCTGACAAAAGCTGAATGCAATGCATTGCTTACAAAAATAACTTTTCACTTGGGTCTTCTATGTGATTGTTTGGAAATTGAAACAATTCACGTACAGAAAACCTTTTAAATTTCTTGATTTGTTAAAATCTTCCTTTCAAAGCATGAACTATTTAAAACAACAAGCAAGTTTGTAGTTAATGAACTGGGAAAACAGTGCTGAGATCAACTGAACCAAATATTTACTTACTAATTGGAAAAGTTTTACAGGGCCAGATTTGTGTCTGAACAGAGTATACACTATTCAACTGAAATAAACTAGTTAAAAAGAATGAAGTATTTTTCCACAATTGCCAAAAGAAGAATCAGAATCTGACTTACAGCTTTAACAAAACCTGGTGTGTAGATAATAAATCACTTCAGCTTTCCTTAACACTTTTTTCAACAAAACCAATCTCCTATAATTTTCAATTACATTTTTGTTTCCAAATTCATTTATACAATCAAGTTCATGAACATGCTGATAGAAGGGAAAACCCAAAGTGTTGGTGAGAGGGGTCTGAAATATTACAGTCAGTAAAAAGCTTAAATTTTACTAGTCGGCCGTGGTTTAATTTCATGCCAATAACTATGAGATTTAATTCTGCAACTGAGCCCTGTCAAACTAGGACTTTGCTTAAACTTTTTCAGACTTGGATGTTTTAACACCTATAAAAATTAAAAAGCAGAATTCTAAGCAAGGTGAAAGAGGCCAGAGCTTCAGGTAGCATCAGGCCTCAGCTTCTCCTGACACCTGTGGCCTGAAGGACTAAAAAGCTGATGCCAAACACTGCACTGCCAGAGTCCACTGAGAGATTCCTTCCAAGTCTTTCATTGACATACATTAAGCCAGCAACGGTTTGATTCACCCACACACCAAAAGTTGTGTGAAGGATGAAATGTGAGGAAGTGATGTCATTCTGAATCCAGCAGATCTTTCATTTCCTAATCATGGCTGTGGGAATTTCCCACTGCTGCTGTAACAGTTTCTTCTTATGCACTTTCAAGACTTCACTACAGAACAGATGACCAAGTCCAGCATTATCAAACAACAGCAGGAATCAGACTCCAAAGATATTTAATGAATAATTTGCTAAAGAAACACTTCACCATATACAGGACAATGCTCCCAAAAATTACAGAAAATCTGATGGGTTTTTTTAGCATTCCAGACTCAACCCATGTCTGACATCACTGTTACACTACAATTCACATCCCAGGTCCAGCCCCTAATCAAAGAGCAACAGGAGGCAAATTGCCTTCTGGACTGTACACCAAACATCCCTTTCAGAAGTGATAGCTAATCCCTCCAACTACCTCTAACACAATTATTTCCAGAATCCACAATATATTATTTCTGAAAATTACTCATATCAAAGCTCACTGCTACTAAATTAAACTATCAGGATTGCGCACATAAAAAAAGAACCCTGAGAATATCAATTTTCACTCCATCTCAGCCAGACCCAATACGGCACCTCATAATCTTCTGAGACATTTCTAATGACAAACTGCTACAATGCAACCATGTCAAAGTAGGTTCAGTCTTCTTCCAGCCCTGTATAGTACAGGTGGAGGGTTTCTAAATTAGAGCACTATTTAGTCTTCTCTGCTTGTTGTCTTTCTTTTAACAAGAAAGAAAAAAAAGTATGAACTGAGGTTTACACTTAAGTTTGAATTTAAATATTTTACTTTTAGTTCATATGTTAGGAAAATACTTTATTCCTGGTTGAACTGGCCTATTTGCCACCAATTTTGTCACTTACAAGCTTGATATCACCTTTACTCAGACCATACAGCCAAAACACTTTAGTAACCGTTCTTGTGTCCAGCAGTAGCTCAACAGCAGCTTTCCAGTGAACCCAAAGATGAGCATAAAAGCTACAAAGCAAAGAGTGGATTGAAAAATAGGATCTGCAGAAACAGTAAGCAGCACATAATCATTTTGTGTTTTACTAGTCACCTGCCTCTCATTATCCAAGTGCAGCCTTCCCTACTCCTAAAAGCTGCTGCACTTAAATTCAGATGAAAAAACACCATGTTTTACATTTACTCATTCTTTCTTGCAAGACGAACACAACAGTCTGTATTGCACTGAAAAATGGCTTTATGCACTGCTTTTTTAGTAAAATGAAATCACAGTAAATTAATAAAAATTCTATCCTGAATTCCATCCTGACATGCTGAGAATATAAATTATGTTTTATAACACCATCATACATAACTAATCTAGATGGGTGCTGCTCGCATAAGCTATTAGACAACACTTTAAAAGCTGCAGTCTAGTTTAGTGGAGATAATTTTAATTGACTCAAGGGTGTATCTCAATGGTCATGAAATTGTTAGGAAAATGTATTGCAGGGAAAGAACATTCCCTCAGCTGTGGGGAGCACAGTCAATGCAATCTAATAATGCTCCAGGTTTCCAACTGCTAGATGCATTTTGCCATTGGAAGTGATTGCATTGAGGATGTAGATGGGCCACATAAATGGAAGCTTTTATCACTGGTTAGCATAATTACTGCCACTGTCTGCACTGTGTTTGCAGCTTCTGGAGCTTGGTTAAGATTTTTGGAGAGTCGCATAATGGGAGAACAGTTGTTTCCACAATGAGCTGCTTCCCTGGCTATTTACATGAAATGCTGACTATTACCACTTCTTGGGGATTTTCTGCTTGTCTTCTGAAGAGGATAAAATGCATTAAATGGGCAGGCCTCTAACATCCTTCTGCTTGAAGACCCACACTGAACTATGGCAAATCACTGTTAAACAAAGAGCTCAAACCAGTTATAATAAGGCAATCCCTACATACTCACAAACATTATCTGGGAATCAAGATAAATTATTTTTGAAAATGTATTCCTTTCTACTGACTCTGTATCTTGGGAGTATTTAGCATCTCGAAAGAAATCTCAATTAAGAAAACCCAAAGTGGAGACAGTACTTCTAAATAAATCAATCATCATCTTTCTCCCCCCATTTTTGGGACTTCTGTTTTGTTGGTTTTTAATCTGAAACATTTCTTACTCCTGCATTTTCTTCTCTTGATCATTTTTGAGGCAATAAACAGTTCCTTGGTTTTAAATAAACTCTGCATCTGATCTTCCTACTGAATTTAAAGGGAGACTTTCATGTTATTCAGATAACCAAAGCTCTTCTCATTTTGTACCATTACACTAATTATTGCCATAGAGTCACTGGAAGTCACCAAAACCACATGATGTATGGACTCCAGGTGCCATTCTGAGATACTTGGGTTCCTTCAAAGCTGTCTCAGCAAGTGTACAAACAACTGCTAAAACCCTAGACAAATTCTTTTGGATTTACAGTATCTCAACTGACCATTTGCAATGAAAAATCTGACATACCACTGTTTTCATCAAGGTAGTCAGTCAAAAATGGCTTCAAATACACTGTAGGCCTAAACCCTAGACTTTGGGATGCAACAAGCTTGTGGTAATTGTGTTCCAAATCCTATACATCGTGCCTCACAATATATAGGCTACCAATGTAACAAGTACCAAGTGAAGCTTCTGCCTAAGAGAAAGTAGTAAACATCAGCCTTTAACCTACACAGTAAATGCTTTCTGAAAAATTGCAAGCTAAAAGTATCTCTTGGGCACTAATTGCTCTGCTTTCCACAGAGCTGGGAACACATTTTGCAGACAGTAATACACTTTTCAAGAATGTTTGGTGCATTAACCACAGAATTACATATAAATAGTTCTGACTAAATTTTGCTTTTAGGTACTAGTACAAAGTGTGCCAGGAAGAGACAAAACGTACTTAAAGACCTATTCAAATTTTATTTGAAGAATAAAAATGAGCTTCAGTTAAGACTTTTTTCATTGCTACATCAATGCCAAATCCTTATTTGCAATATATAGAGCTAAAGTGAATAAAAGAGTCTAGCAGTTCCAATCCTGATTCTTGGATACTCTATTATTACTAAATACAATCTTTCTAACTGAATGGAAAATTACTGTCACTCAAGGTAATAAGTTCCAGCTATGTAACTTGACAAATCTGTCATTATTACCTTGCACTTTTTTCTCTTCAAGTGCAATTGCACAATATTGGCTGCCTTAAATTAATTGTTATTTTAATAGAGTAAGACCTATTTAATGAATTCAAATATGAAAAGGTCTAAATTGATTTTTACACCTTTACTTATCAACCTGGACTGCAATCCCTGTCATAAAAGTACAGGCTCTTCAAAAATAATTGTTCAGGACTCAATCTAAAAATCTTCAGTAAGAGCTTAATTTGCACTTCTATGTAGCCCTCAATTAAAAGAAATACGCTATAAAAATAAGGTTGTTTCAAGATAGTGATGACAGCACTGAATTTAATATATTTATTTAAAACCATACAAAAGTATGTTAAAAGCAAGATATATAGATCAAAGTACAAATGTTTGATTTTAAGCAAAATGTATGCTTGAATTTTTTTAAATAAATGGCAATATCCTGCTGATCTGAGCTTTATAATCATAGGTTAACAACTGGTTCATCTAGAAAGTAATCACCTTTATGAAAGCAAAGTGGAAAGCATTATTTTGGTTTTTGAAAGCACATAAATAAGTGCCCAAGATTATTTACTTCCAGCTTTCCCATGCGGACATTAATGTACAAGGAAGCTTAAAAGGCTTTGTGTAACCATTCATACAACAACTGGCCAAAAGTTCAAATAGAGGGCATCTGATGCCAAATACCACTTCTAGTACGTTCTCTTCCTAAAAGCAAACATTTGCATGGAAGAAATCTTTTATGAAAAGTAAACCAATTGATTGGAAAATGATCAATATTTCATTTAGGATGCGCATTATGCATCACTGCATAATGCCTTAATGGCTGGCAATGAATCACAACCAGAAAATCTAAAACCAAATCCTGTAATAAATACCAGTCTGCCTGTCAGGCAATCAACCAGGACACTTCTGCTGGATCTTTTAATCACACACTTGAGTCAAACCAGTGTCCTGTCACAACGAGAGATAACCAGCAAATAGTGAGGCTGGTAAGATCTCAACTGGGAATGGGCTTTTTACACCATATCTCAAAAGTCTATGTAAAAATTCCCATGGATAACAGAGCCTTGGTTCAAACTCTTTGCAGGATTGTGTGCAGTGGATGAGAGCCAAGTGTATTAAGCATTCTGAGAGCTTCTGTCCTCCCAGCAGTTCCAGAGACAGCCCAGTAGGCAGGGCTGAGACACCCACCCTAAATGTGTGTCTTTCATGGTAAATAATACCTGCACACACACATGCAGACTAGTCGAGCCCCCACAAGGCCTTCTTTAAAATTAACAAATGAAGATTGTTTCTTTTGTACTTTAAATGGTTTCTCTCTGTAGATGAGCTTCACTACAAGTTTTAAAGCAACTTTTCTAGCTATGTACTACATCAAGAAGCATCTCTGAATGGTTGGTAATTAAACACATTGTCTCCAGAATGGCTCCTTTGGATATTATTATTGAATTTAAATATTCAAATCTTCTCCTCACCTGAAAACAACACTTCCACTCTCTTGCTGAGGACCTACAGTCTAGATGACTTGTGAGAATATTTTCCTATTTCCATGCTCTAGTGTGTGTTTGCTAACAGTGACTTGATTGGAGGTCAGAAATAAAAGCCGGCTCACCGCAGTTGGTAAGGATGGCTGACTTCTCATCTGGCTATGCGGTTATTTTGGTCATCCTACAGTGCTAATTTGGGGAGACAGGAAAAGAAGAAAGCATGTAAGTGGGAAACAGCATGAAAGCAAGAGCATTTTCAAGGAAGAAATTTTGGTTTTTTCCCAAATGCACTCAGAATTATAGGTCAATATGAATGCTATTAACACTAACTACTAACACTAGTAATTGAATCATTAGCACTTTTCATAGCTCTGTTTTGTTTGGGGGTTTTTGTGGGGTTTTTTTTTGTCTGCTATCAAACTTCTTGACTCTTTTCTCTCATTATATCATTTTCTATTTCCTTCTCCCAGGGTCTAGGATGGCTTGCAGTCTTCAGTTAAACCCACAGTGCCAGCAATAGGCTGTGCATTATTTAATTTTTGGTTTTAAGTGAAGATTTACCATTCCCCTTTAGCTTAAATCATTGAGCATTAGCTTCATCCAATGATCAGAGGAACCACTAGGCAGCATTGTTCTGGCATATTTATAACATGCCCCACTGGATCCCATTGCTTTTTGCATTACAATGAAATACAGTTTTATCTTCTGGCTGATGCTCTTGCAGTCTTATCTTTGAAAAGAAAAACCAAAGCATTTCATTTGGTGATGCACACGCGTATTTAGATCATGCTGCAATTGGCTATCTGTAGATGTTGGCTGGAAAGGATCATTTTTCTTTCATTTTGCATAAATTGGCTGCCCAAAATGTTCAGAAAACCTATCACATTTTTGCTGATGACAACATGCTGTTACATGTAAACAAATTCTATCAACAGCTGGTTGAGGTAACATAATAGAAAGCATGCAATGACAGAAGAAAATTGATTATACTAAATCATTCTACATCAGTTGCACAACCAGCATTTATCAGGCAAGGAAGTCATCCACTGAGCTATTCAAATGCACATTACTCCATTTGGCCTTTGGGGTTGTTACCAAGGAATTTAGCCAGGACAGCCCAAAACCAAAACTCTCATGTCCTAATATTGTCATTTAAGATGGATTCTAGGCTATAACTCAGATAAATATTTTTTAAAAATAGGAAATAACAAGTAATTCATTTTTTTTATTTTCTTACATGAGCTATGAATTCAACCAATCAATAACAGTCATTTAGGTTGTATAAGACCTTTAAGACCAAGTCCAACCATTAACCTACAACTGCCAAATACACCACTAAACCCTGTCTCTAAGTGTCTCCAGGGACAGTGACTCTGCTCCCTGGCAGCCTGTTCCAATGGTTGACAACCACTTTGGTGAAGAAATTTTTCCTAATACCCAATCTGATTTTCAAGATTAAGAAAATGAGGGGGTGGGGGGAACTCTCTTCAAAACGCTTTTGTTACAAGGCAGAAACTCTTCCAGCAATGTGGCCCAGTCTGGCTCTTCCAAACCCCCAGCCACATAGTGTGTATTTTTGCAGTTCCACTGGTATGTTGGATGGGCCTGTGGGGACAGTAACTCTGACAGCTAATTTTTCACTATGCAAACTGCAGCACAATATCAGAAACAGACCTCTTTTTTCCTGAACCATACCACGTTTTGAACTGGGAACTGTGCTATTGTTAGGAAAGTATTCCCTGCATGACCTCAAGTACAGCATTCCTGTCAACTTAAGCTGCGGCAATCAAAGGAGAAAAATTCAAACCAAGCAATTCAGCTAGATGATGCAATAGGGAACATTTTAGTATGTTGTCAAAAAAAATTATAATTAAACCCAAAAATCCTAGAAACCTCCTTCTACATGAACCAGACTGTGACTTAATCACATGAGCCTTTATGAAAACCTCAAAACATAATGAGATTTTTGCAAGAGCCTTCAGAGCTGACAAGTCTGCAAAAGACACATTCAATCTCATCCCTTTACTGAAGATGTTTCTATTTCCTGTATTCTTTTGATATGAAATAAACCCTGACTAAAAGTATATAGCTGCTTTTTTGGTGAAGCATAACAGATATTCTAATATTGTAAAATATCTCCAACTTTAAACTTAAACTCAACACTGACTCATTGAAAAGTGGTAAAATTAGAAAACTCTCTTGGCCAACTCTCCAATAACTCACCAACACAGGAGAGCTTTGCTGAAGTCATTGACAAAAGATTCACTGCTACCTTTTCCTGAAAGCAGTTCTTCAATTACTGCATTTTTTAAACTTTGCACTGCATAAAAAGGATGACCTGTGCATAGCCCAGATATTGATTTTGCTCTAAAGCAAAAACCTCACAAACTTATTCATGGGATGATTCACAGCTTATTATACAATGTGTTTCACTTGCACTTCTCCACCCACTGCTGATTTCCTGAAGCTCATGAGGTAACCACAGCAATTACTTACATGGAAAAGCAATGTGCTACATTATAGAGGTAACACAATACGTTTTAGCAGCCTATACAGAGAGGAGGAGTCAGCATCGTGCAAGCAGTCAGGTCTCCATGAGCCACCAGCAATTCACATTACTGGTTTGTTAATAGAGAATGGTAATTGATCCCAACAAGATTTCAATTAAAATGGGGATATTTTCCACAAGCAATGCTCCCCCCCTCACAGGGAGAAGGGTGAAGTACTCTTACTTGGAAAATTCCTGCAATTTTGCAAATGAATCCTAATCAAGATGCTAATGTCCCATTTGTTAGACATCAAATTTTCCCAAAAAGAAACCAACTAGAATCTCAAGTAAAACAAAACAAAGAGAAAGAGAAGATACTCTGGCCCTTTAGAAGGGCAAACTGGAAAAGCAAGTGAGCACAGAGAAGAGAGAAAGGGAAATTGTCAAGGGTGATGCTCTAACAGTTCTGCATTTCTTCTTCAGGGAAGCAGCTGGGAAGCTCTGAAAGATCAGAGTCTTCCAGCACCCATGACAGCCCCACTGGGCACCTCTGGTGAGCTTTGGCCAGCACCACAGGTATAATGCTGTAAGGCAAGTGATACAGCACAAGGAAAGATAAAAGGAGTGGCTACTGGGTTAATTAACATCCTTTTCCTTCTGTTAATGACACAATAAGCCCTTAATGCAAACAGTTTTCCCTCTTGACTAGAGCTCTTGGAAAAAAAAAAATTGCTCCAACATTTTTAGTCAAATTCTCAACATGGGCCAGGATATCATTTCAGGAATAAAGAAAAAAAATTACTGAGGTCACAGAAGCTAATGAGTTCTCCCAGCACACATTCAAAATACTCTGTGCTATATATAAAATTTGTGAGAGATTACTCTGAAGTCCTCAAGTCTAAGTTAGCTCTGAGGGCACATAAGCTCGATAGGTGGCAGAAGAATGAGCATGAGAAGAAGCTAAGTAAACAGTGGGATCCTATCCTGCTCTCATGTAAAATCCCTAGAGTGAATTCCATAAGACACATTCTGCATTTTTTTCTGGGTTTTATTTATACTCAAAGCCAAGGATGTGCTGAAGTCAACAAGGAAACAAAGATTTTGTGTCAACAGCTTCAGGTCATCTTGCCACCAAGAGCCTTTCAACATCAGAAGCTGATTTTGGTGCCTGAGCTATTTTCATCATGACTGCCAATCAACTGAAGGAGAAAGGTGATCTCATCTGATTTTCATTGCCCACAGGTTAAATCTCTTCCTTAACAGAGGTAGCAAACTTATCATCACACAGCACTGTATTTTCCTTTACAGAACTGTGCACACAGTGAAATACTAGAAACATGCACCAGTCTCAGACAGCAATTTCTCCAGAGGAAGAGTTAATATATATCATATTTTACCTCTGTGCACTCTCCAGAGCTGCCAAAATCAGAAAATACATTAACTCTTTCATTCTGTTATTCCTCTGTAATGTTTACCAACCCTTATATTGTGCCAAGCCCCTAAATGAAAGGTTTGGGCCCATATAATTAATTTCCCACCAGGTTTTAGTCTGGTCAAACTGAAAGAAAAGAAAATTAATCCCAAAACAGTCTGTGTAAAAATACGTCAAGTACTTTTATCTTAAAGGAAAAAGTCAATAAAAGCAAACCTTTAAAGAGAGATTAAAACAATAAAAGTATTGTTTCAGTTATATGTACTTGGCTGTTTCACCTCTAATAAAAGAAAATTAAGTTTTATTATTCCTACTTTCAAGATGGTTCTACTCCCACCTGCAATACCTCAGTTTCCCTAAGAGAAACTGGTTGATGTCAAGAACAAAAGAGCTGTTGTTTCTGTCACCCTGGTAAAGATAGATCATTGTTTTCTGTTTGATTTTAAGTCACTCTGGGTCTTCATCATGATCTTTTCCTGTATGGCGGCCTTCAGACTTTCAGTTATGTAACACAATGAGTTACTTCTGCAACTTGTGCAGGAAAAGCAACTGGATTTCGAGCAGCAAGCTCATGTCATCTATTGTCAGTGAGCTGTGTCCAAACATGCACACTTGGATGAAAACTTGGCCTTACAAACACTATCCATCCCAAAGCTCCAGGGAATCCACTGATCCGGGCTGGAGACAAAATTTCTTTCCTCTTTCAACCAGAGCTCTGTAAAGAGCAGATGTTCTCAATGTAGTATCTAAAATGATGCCAAGATGCTTTGGCTTCCTTTTTTCCCTTCAGCAGTTAATTTCACATCCAGCAACGTGTGCAAGTAATTTTAGGTTGTTCCTTCTGATGCAAGATACCTCACACTTGTCTATACTGACTCTCATCTGCTGTCAAGCTGTCTGAGTTGCACACAGCCACAGAGACAACAGTGACTGTAGGGCTGGAAGCAGAGGAGGTGTGCAGCACCTCAACACAGCCCAGAGCATGCCCTGGCAGCAACAGGTGCTAAAGGAGAAAGCTGAACTTTGAGGACCATTCTCTTCCACCTTAGCTGCAACCTCAGCCTTGTTGATGGGTTTGTTAGGTTGTCTTGAACTCCTCTATAGGCTACATTAACATCAATTAAGATAAATGCTGTCACCTATTTATTATCCACACCTTAAAGTGTTTAGTAAGTATATTAACAGTTCTGCCTTGATTAAAAAAAAAAAAAAAGAAACAAAACCATTCCATGGGTGAAAGCAGATTCATTCCTGTTCTGATCTAAAAGCCTGTCCACAGAAGTGCAATCAAAAGGAATAATGCGATTATGTTTACACATTTAGCAATGACCTACCTTCAAAATTCAAGTATTCTGGTTTGGTTTATCTAACAACTTTATGCATACAGGGATACAAGATAGCCCCACTCATACCAGCAGCTCACCTGATTAAATTTCAACAATACTGTTCAAATCCTAGAATTCTGGCTACCAGAGCTGCTCCTGTGCTGATAGCTGAGCCAAATTTGACACTACTTTCAGCATCTTTGTGCTGCACTGCAGAAATGTGACTCCTGTGTAACCCTGTCCTCTTACAGACAATACACAGGGGAGTTAAGGAATTTATCAAAGGCTTCCTGCTCTATCACCATTTGAGAATACAATGGCAGAGCTGGACAAGGTTGGCTAGCAGTGCAGTCTTCATGCTTTCGTGCTCACTATGGATAAATTAAACTTGGAGAAGGTTTGAAACATTTGTCCAACATGTATTCCTATCCACACAAAGCCTTTTCGTACAGTCAAAGGCGAGAGTATGCAAATCCAGGCAAGAACACAGCCAGGACACAATGTGTTTTGAATATCCTAACTGGCATCTAGTCCCTTGGGAACCACTGCCAGCAGGAACAGATGAGCTACGCTGTGCTGAGAAGGTTTAATAAACATGGCAGTTTTCAGCAGCTCCCTGACACCTCCACCATCTGCTACAGTAAGATATTATTGTGAAACAAGAGTCATGCGAGTCTGAAGGCAGAGACTTGTGCTTGGAGTACACTGAAATGAAACTCATGGTAACCAAAACGGAGTGTGATAGCGCAGCCACACACTGGGAAACATCCTTCAGTGAGTCTCCCTATCTGATGGCTGTAGGTAACCCTTTTAAGGTGAAACCTCTGTTTCATGAAGAGAATTACTATTTTTTTAAAAACTGAAATTTTGTTTTTGTTAATTTCAAGGTTCATGGAGGCCATGGAGGATCAAAAATGCAGGATCCATGACTTAATGGAACAGATGGTACAGAGGTGGCTTGCCACAGCATCCTGGAAGTCTATTTTAAATTTCCACAATGTACCTGGAAAGGAAATACATTTCAGACCAAAAGTATGACAAAACCATGTCAAGTACTCGTTATGGCCACTTAGAAAATAATGGAGATGTTTTGGTACTCACACCTTACTGCTATGGTCATGTTTCCAGCTTAGTAGAAATCAATGTGGAACAAACTAAACCTGGGTGGCAGATGCTCACTGCCCCCACAAGTGTTTAACCCCCTCAGTATTATGACAGAAAAGGATCAAAGCAAAAGTCCAGCTTCCTTATGGCAACAACTGGAGAACTGGTTCCTCAGCAGCCTGTTCCTAACAAGCTTCCAAACAGTTCCATGAAGCATCTAAAGAATGGAAGAACTTTTGCAAACAATTAAAAAAACCAAACACCACCAAAACCCATGCAATAAAACCCACAAACTAGACACAGACTTTGCAAAAAATCTCCTTTCTTTCCAATCAATCCCTTGACTGCATGCAGGCCCTTCCTGCAACAAGGAAAGGAGCTCTGTTAAAAAATTAATCCCAACACTATTTTGACCTCAGTCAAAATAGTTATCTGGTCCATCTTTTGTCTTATGTTTGTATTGCCTGACACACCTAATCAAATCCATAGCTTTGGTCCCTTCCCAGCCTCTACACTGCCTCTCCCCGCTTCAAATGTGAGACAATGTACAAAACTCCTTTCAGATGGAATGATTCAACATGAAAAACACGCAGTTCATCCAGAAGGAAAGGTATTCTACATGAAAAGGCTTCAAACCTCTGTGTGCCTGGGAACTCTATGCTGTATGCAATTTTTGCTTCATGGACATGCTCATTATAGAGAGAAGTAACGCACTTTCAATTTCATAATATAAATGTTTCCTCTCAATACTGCTTAATACTTGCCATTGCTGAGGAAGAATCTCAGCACACAACAGTTTCACAGGATATATGAAAAGGCAATGTAATGTTTTGATGATCTGGTAGGTCCTTGGAATTTGGGAAAACAAGTCCCACTGTTTATAGAAAATCCATCTGGTCTTTAAATGTCAGTCAGATTCCCTCCTAAAAATTAAAAGGAATTGAAGCAGGAAATACTGTGTTCTTTATCTCATGCTGCAAGTCTATTTTAAAAGCACATTGTGTATTACAGGTCTATTGTCACCACGCTTTCGAACCCCACGTTCCAGACAGCTACACTAATGGTTTCATTCTGAAGCTGTACAGAAGCAACACAGGAGCCTGGCAGTCCACTCTGCTGAGCCTGTCACTGATTTGTCATGGGTTTTAAGTTGTCACCTTCACTTTGCTTCAGAAAGCTTCAATCTGTTGCATATTGGAAACCAAAACATCAGACCATGCTCTAGCCACAGCTCCTGGAAGCAGAGAGAGTTATTGGCCAAAGGTGTGTTCTGGTTTGTGCTCTGGCTGTACAAGTCAGAAGTGCTTGTGGCTGTTGTGCTCTGCTACTCATAACAGCAGTCAAGACACTTCCAGACAATAATACAAAAATTTAACAGCAAAGAAACAGTGTGAATAAATGTTAGAAGATGACAGAGAAAGGCTGTATTTGGTTTGACTTGTATAGAATAAGATCTTTCACTTGCCTTGAAACATTTAATCTGTTCAGAACAAAGCAGGTAGCAAAGCCTCATGCTATCCCATCTATATGAACTGACAAGTCTAACCAAAATCTCTTTTCCAGCAGAAACACTATAGATTAGAAAAGTCATTATCTTCTAGCAGTCACAGATGGCAGAAGCAAGCAGTGATACCCAGATCATCTCCCAGGGAAAACCATATTTTAGAAGGCTGTTCCCTGCAGAAGCCATACAAATCCATAAAACCACATATATATTTACAGTCCCATGAAGGAATTCTCTTCCTTGAACCACAAGCAGTGGCTAGTTTTTATAGTGATGGTGATTTAGCTCATGACAAAAATCACATGCTACACCTTCACACAGGAGCTTCCTAATGCTTCACCATGAAGCTCTCTCCATCAGCCACGATTTCTTTCCAATTACTCTTCCTTTCTTCATACTTCTAAATCATTCCAAGATCAAGGCACCTGAACATCAATTCTCCATGTAGCTCTGGGATTTAGAGAATCCCATGCACAGACATGTTCACAGAATGCTGCAGTATTTCACTGTTAATAACCACATTCCACCCTTTATCTCTCTTATTTTCTTACCTGCTCACACACTTGTTGGACTATGTTAAACTGTTATTGTGCTAAAAATTGAAGACCTAAACTGTATTAACATATATTCCCTGAATACACCTCTGCAGAGTCAGTGAGGCAGACACACTACTAGGCCACGTGTAGCTCAAATATTTTCTATCATTCTGTTTGACCAGAAGGCATCCATCGCCTTGTTAGAGAGCTCTGCAGTTGCAACCCATGGAAATATCTTGGCATTCCTCTGAAGTCATGAAATGCAGCTGTAGGAGTTTGCACTGAGCTGATGTTTTGGAGATGTGCCATCACACAAACTCAACACATTATTAATCTGGTCAAAATTTCCATTTAAGCTCAATGACGCTTAAAATGATATGGTTTCACATTTAAATTATAGATAGGCTTGGAAATATTTTAATCAGTAATCGATTCTTTACCCCACCCAAAAACAGATGGTAAAACGTTGCTGTTAATAGCAGGAGAGTATGAAGGGAAAAAGGCTTAGAAAATAATACTACCAGGCAACACAGAGAATGTTTAATAAACGGGCCAGACACTGAGCTCACTAAAGTCAGGGAAAAATACTCTCTGCACTTTGATTAAGTCAATACTGGGGCACCGACACATGTTGATATTTGCTTATTCTCAGCATATGCTGCATAATTCCAGCAGATGCTTTCAAATGAATTATTTAAAAAAATAATTTTCTACTTACCACTTTCTTACTAATTGTGATGAACACATTTTTCTATCAAAACTGAAAAGCATTATTGGATTATAAGTAGACATATATTCAAAATAAAATCCTCCCAAGGGCAGTCATAAAAATGCAACAATGGTGTCATGATTTGGGGTTTTTTTAATACACTGCAGTTTGCTAACAAATACAAATCCCATAAGCAAGGGTTGGAAAGAAATGAACACCATCTAGTTATCTGGTTAGAACCTTCTGCTCTAGCTGCAGCGTGACTATAGGGAGTAACAATGAACACCTACCAACCAGCTCAGCACTAGTGTCCAACTAGCCTTTGAAGCCAAACTGCTCAATCCTACTGATGCAGAAAACTAAAGACCAACTTGTAATTAAACAAAGATAATGTTTCTAGGTGCACTTAAATTTTGGCCAGATTTGAGTAGGTTTGTGTAGGAAGAAATACATCCTGGATTGTCAAAAGAAGATCCTATGACTAGAATGATAAAAGTTTTGCAAATAAAATATTTGGAAGATGACTGTTTTAAGGGATAAAGGATTTTATTTTTTCCACCCATCATTCTTCTACATGACTACATTGGTGTAAGTGGAAAAATACCTTAAATGAAATTGTAGAGAATTTCACCCCTAAAGCTGGAACTCAGTGAATTTATGAACTAAAATAAGCATCTTATAGAAAGAAATTGCTAAAGAACACTGGCACCTGGCACTATCACCAAGCCACCTGTACAGATAGCGAGACAAAATTCAGCCACAACCTGACCTTTGGCTGGAGCTTCATTCATATTACCTTTAGTGAGAGTGTAATACTCAGGAGACACACACAGTTCTTATCTTGAGAGTACGTTTCCTTCTTAACCTAACAGATCTTTCCTACATCCTGCTTTGCAACAGAGCAGCTGAAATCATCACTTAGCCCAACAAGTTGCTTTGCTGCAGCTTTTTCTTTGCTGAAAGGAAAGAGCAGTTGTAACAGGAAAGTCAACACGTGTCATCACTGTACAAAAGGAAGATACCATCACAGACCAGTTCTTTTTTAGAACAGGTTCACTTTCTGTCAGTCAGCTGAAGAAAACTCACTTTCAAGGCACCTCTAGTCCAAAATGCTGGTTTTTGCTGAATCTTTCCAGGCCAACCTTTAAACTAGTATTTATCTTGCAGGTCTGCCACATAATCTATCCATAGGCAGAGGAACCCCATTTTAATCTCTTAAATGTTTGGCAGGATCAAGATTTCTCTTTAGCAACCACTGCATAAGCCCAAGAGGCTTATTGCTCACCTTTCAGAGAAGCTCCCACTGGTATTTGCTGGTTTGCAACATGCTTGCAAAATTTCTGATGAAAATGGCATTTAATACAGCCTGGATTGATGCTGGTGTGGTTTCTGCAGGATTCCGTGTTCTTGGAAGGGAAGTGTTTCAGGGTCCACAGTACATACATATACACCAGAGGTACTACTGTCTCTAATAAAGCTGTTTTACTACTTTCTGCCAATGACTTTTTTCAAGACATGCTGGTTTATGTTATTAAACTAAACCAAAAACAACCTTGAAAAAATACACTTTCAAAGTGAAATAAAACATGGAGTAATTATATATTTTGTCATGGTTTACCACTGGATACCCTGAATGGAGAGTCAAAAGAGGAAAGGCAAGGGAGTTGTACCATCATCTTCCACTGAACACTTCAGGGACACAGTTCTCTTCTAACTCTGAAGAAACTACCACAAAACACATCAATGAACAAGAGGAAAAAAGTCAATGATGCCTCTTCTGTCCCCAAAATTCTTAACCCCAGCCAGCCAACTTTTTTACTATCGTTATTATGCTGTCATTGCAAGAATCTTTTTTTCCCTTTCTTGAAACAACGTACCCCTTTTCAAAAATGGTAGGAAAAATAATTTTTTTTAAAAAGAAATAAATAATCAGTCATGGATACCCCCTACTTGAGTCATAAGGGTACAAAGGGCCACTCACATACAGCCAAATGGCTCAGGCTAATCAACACATCCACACTCAAACTCCTTTGAAATAATCTTATGGCAAATGGAGTAAATTAATCTATTGTACAGACCTGGAAAAATAGGGAGAGTTGATCAAAAAATTTCTTTTTTTTTCATTAAAATTTAAGTCCAAAAAGAAGAAATAAATATTCTAGATGTGGAAGGCAAAAGTATTTCACAATGAAACAAAAGGAGATAAATTGAATTACTTTTAGATATCTTGAAAACAGTAGTACCTCTTAGAGGGTGCACCACTGTGGAATTCCGTGCAGTCCACATCTTCTTTTAAGAGCTAATAAATCTATAACACATTTTCAAAAGAAAAGAGAAATAAGGCTCCTCATAACGCCACTGCCATTTGAGTGTCTATTAAGAATGCACATTTGGGCAGGACCAGCACCAGCACACTGCATTAGCAGCTGAGGTCAGCAAACAGGCTGCACTTCATAACAGCATTTTTCATTTGCATGAATTTCTGAATGAGAACCCAAAGCATGTGGTGTATGCTGCAAATTTGTTTAGACTAAAAGATATTTTTCAGAGCAAGGAGGTATATTCCATTCCATCTATAGTTAAACATGTGAACGGGGCTTTAAACCAAAATGATACAAAAGATTACATAACTGACTATCACAGATTTCTTCTCTGAACTAAGTCCTCTGTCACAGAGAGCAAAATTTTCTTCCATATCATCTGAGAGCATTAGTATTTCTCCCACGCAGAACCACAACTCAGTCCATGCACAGAAGGGAACAACATCAAAAAAAAGCCAATACCTGCAACCCTCTTACAATTGATAAATGCTATGTACAAAACTCTCAGCAGAGCTATTTGGCATGGAAATACTGAGGTTATACATAATTCATAACTGTAACAATCTATGCCTTTAAGCATTTTTCTACTTACTTTCATTACTACTTTTAAAATTCTATGTATTCCATTATTACTTTTTATATTCTATGCTTTCCAAAATTTGGTACTGCTGCCATGTCATAGACACGACTGTATTAAATATAACACCATGCAATTGTCTCTTCAATATTAAATCAAACAACAGCCTGTATATTTTACACCTGAAGATCATTATTGTCACACTGACCTAGCTAAGACTGTGACCCAAGGAAAGAATGTGCCTTCAGTGAAGTTCAAAAGCAACCACATTTATTTCATTAAGAAGTTGTCTATACTTCTTGAACTTAACAGAAATCTGAATTAAAGAGACCTAAAATTTATTACAGCTCTTCAGTTCTCAAAAAAAAAAATCTGCAGAAAATTTTCTCTGTTCCATGTAAAGAAAAATAGTATTTTCATCAGCAACAATTTCTTTGGACATGAACCTGAACACAGAACATAGGACTATGTGGCTCTTGCAGAACTTGGACAGCATGCACAATCTAGTGATTTCTACCAGTGATTTTTAATACTTCAGTGTCTTCTCTAACCCAGAACATGGATGACTGCACTGCATTATAATGGAAATGGTAGGTAACACTTGAAGTAGTAGAAAACTGAAAAAGTACTTAGTAATGATCCATAGAATAAATTTCAAGTCATTCTATTTTGTCAATTCACCAGTGAGTTCTGCCTCCACCGTTTCTACTCTGCCTCTAGGACCCTCTTGCAGTCAGCGTGGCCTCAGATGACAGCTCTGTTGCGTGCAGAGTACCAAAAGCAAACTTTGCTATGTCTTTGTGTACGGACCATCATTTCTCAGGGTCAGAGTCATTGCTGGGTCATTTGCTGTAGTAGGACCCTACAGAGGACCTCTTCCCAGTGCTTTAATTTCTAAGATGCCTTCAAGAGATGTGGGGTTTCAGCTGAAGTTTTATCCATATTCACTTTCTGTTCATTATTTATTAAGGACGTTAAGAAGTGTGCTGCTGTAGGAAGTACCAAAAGGCTGAGACAATCATCTTTATGTCTGTGTGGTCTAGTTCAAATAGCTGCTCGACCTCCCTGGTGCTCAGTAGGAACCCAGCTGGTCTCTCCACTACCTTCAAAATGATCATCCTGCAAAACTGTTTCAGAGGAGTCCCTGTGCTAGAATGTGAACCCCCAGTCACAGCAAGGGGACTGCACTGAATAGTACAGATCTAAGAAAACAAACACATCCAAGCATGAACCTTCTGGGGGGATTTATAAATCATCCCCAGATTACTTAAGTCAATCACACAGTGATTTACCTCAAGTGCTGTAATGTATTTCTAAAACTAGAGCAAGTTCTAACATTACTGCATTGAAGTGGCAAAATATAAAAAATTATGACATGGTAAGAGTATTACATATGCATGAAGTGTTCCTGCTTGCTAGGATAACACTGTACATGATGGTTGGAATTAATTTTCCAACTAGAAGACAATGTTGTTAATAAAGCGTGACAGAAAAAATAAAATATGTTGATTTAAAAATCAACTAATGTCTTTGTGTAGCAATCAGATACAACTTCAGTAATGAGTGTGTTATAGCCCACGAGAGACGAATAGGCATTTTCAATGTAACAATGAAAGAAACCTTTCCTGACTCAGGCAAGCAAATCAAGTGGGATTTTAAGAAACAGCCATTTGACTCTGAGCAGGACAAAATCTCAGGGAGAGCCACGTGGCCTCATGGCCTCACACTCAAAGAGTCTCTGAAGTTACACAGTCTTTGTGTAGGAAAAATAACACCTCTCTATTTTGGCCCACACCTTGCCCTCCTGAAGAGAAACACCAAGATATCTCTCCTAGAGTAGGTCTGTTCATGGGCAACCAAATACCCTTTACTGGCCCATGTAATCCCAGCACAAAGGCTGTATATGCCAGTGCTGTAAGGAAGTTGTACCAAGGGAAAGAGGTGGCATCATCTAGTACAGCATTTCCACCACAAAAGCAGATGATGGCTTCTGATAGGAGCACAGCAGACAAGGAGGGTGGATAGCATTCATGGGTTTCCAAAGGTTGCAAGGGAAAATGAGGCCAGCTGCTGAGGATTAGGGGTTGACAGAAGTGAAAATTCACTAGAGAATCAGTCACAGAACTGCCTCTCTATAAACTGACTGTACATGTTTCTGACCACCACAAAGAATTGCAGGCAAACAGTGATTTTGTTTCTGCCTAGTGCTAGTCCCAAAAGAAAATCACAGACACACCCCATATAGGTTCACAAACTCCCTCCTGTACCTTCCTGCACACAGAGGGTCAGACACCTACTTACAGCCAGACCTCACTGCCCTTCAAGACAGTCACAATTTCTGTTTCAGTTTCTCCAGTGAAACCACCTCGTATCTTATCTGCTCTCCAAGCCTTCCATTCCCCCCACCACATTCCCCTTGCTCTTCATTTCAATATCCAAGCAAGACAACTGTTTATGCAGCAAATATCCACTCCAGCCCCAAGCATCTGTTCCACACATCCCTGCTTAGACAGAGTTCTCAGCTCTTACTCCTCCTCCTCTTCCTCTGCCCACTCTTACATCCACAGCCAGCCTCTCAGTTCCCCTCTTTTAACACAGTTCAGTTCATCTGCCTGTTTGGCTTCTGTAGAAACTGCCACTCACACACTCCCTGTGCCCCAAAGGTAAAGGCAGGCATTTAGAAACAGCTTGAAATAGAGCAAAGCAAAAGGTTTTGGTCTTGGCCTGAAGTACCTGAAGTCTGCAGTGCTGCAATTGTTTTAAAGCATCTTAAAACGTATTCCTAGCAAAGTCGTGCATTACTGAATTTCCTGACAGCAGCTTTTGATTGTTTTTTGGGGGGTTGTTTTTGGTTTTGTTTTTAATTCCCGATAGTTGGCATGTTTCTACCATGGTATGCATGTGTCAGACAGTCAATACTATTAGCTCCTAGGTACCCAAGTGGCTGTTAAGTCATTAGCCTGAGATGCAAAAGGTGGTAAGAGATAGAAAAGAATCTTTCAAATCAGTCTGAAAATTATTAAAAAAATAATCTTTGACACAGTAATGCTCCAAAAGGTGCTGCTGACTAAAGCAATCTTTAATAAACAATGCAGGAAAATCATTTGCTGTGTGACTTATCAGAAACCACTGTGTGCTTCAGAGTGGGCAGACATCTGTTACATCTGTTTCAATGAGAACCCCCAAGGAATATTCTGCAGGTTGGCACTGCAGTTGAATGTTATAATGTCAAATATGAAGCACATAACACAGTAGGGTGTCCAGGGATATGGAAAGGCAATCCAAAGGACTGCCCTAGTTTCTGTTAAAAATAGGTCAAAGAGCCTGCATAATCAAAGTCTGGCAGTGCATGCTAATTACAGACAGCATGTCTTACACTTGTATTGACTGGAAGCAACTCATACACAATCTTATTAGCTAAATACATAAGAAACCTTTTTAGATATCTAATATTTGAAACATAAACGTAGATTTCTTATCACTGCAAGGAATTGGTTTTACCCTGGTTGACCTATCAGATTAATTTCCAGTTAAATCAATAACCAATGGAGACATACTTTCCAGGTAATAATTTAAAATTCATTAATACATATTTGCTGAACTAATAAACAAATATTTTACACTATGAATATCAAATAGCTTGTAGACATTAAGTACAGGACATGAGATTGCTGCCCAAGTGCATAGAAAACAACCTGTGATAGCACTAGTGGAGAGGAAATAGAGTCAGAGAGAAGATTTTGCACATTTTTAAAAGAAAAACAGCGCAATTAAAAGACAAAAATGTGTCTCTATGGCTAGAAATTAATAACTATCATCGACAACATTGTATTTAAGGCTAATCAGCAAATTTCTTTCAATTTGATGAGAATGTATCATACAAAAAAAAGAGATAATGTTACTGTATTCCTGAGATAGACCATCCCTTGTTTAGCTTCAATCACAAATTCCTCTACATACCCATAGTTTTGGAGTTGACAATGCTATTGGGAAAAGGAAAAGGCTAAGAATTTTCTTTTGCAGTTTATACCATAAAAATAAATGAACTGAGCTCTTAAAATCTCTTCCAGAGACCTGAAACAACCTCACAAATGAACACCTGCAATGAAGTAAAGTCTTGACTCTGAAAGTGATGGGATATAACAATGATTTCACAGTTAGATACACACATGACTCACCCATTGCAACATTATTGACTTGGCTGTATCACCTCTCCTCTTCGATCTGTTCATCCTATCAGAAGGATCTGAAATAGCAATGAAGTATTTACTAAGCAACAAGATTATGGATTTCTGCAGTCTAAGTAAGGATCGCAAACAAATGCTCTCAGAAAATTATTTTCCTTGAGAAATATTTCTCCATTTTCAAAAGAAGGGATGAGAAACCACAAGTTTTTCTGTATCGCTGTGGAATCGGCACAATTTTAGACAAACAACAAATGTGTTTTGAAAACTTACTTAGTTGTGAACAAAGGAAAGGTTCTCTCTTCCTGCTCTAATGCCAGTGTTTTGGATACACCTAATATGTAAAACTTGTTAATACCAATTTGCCACTCACACAGTAGAACAAGTTTAAAAACCAGAAAATGCACTTGTCCCTTCAAATGAACACATTTCCCAACTATAGCAGAAGCCACACTCAGCAATACAAAGAAACTTTCTACTTTTCTCAAACAGTTTAACTTAAGAACAACTAAAAGAATCTAATTTGCTTATAATCTTTGTAAGGGTAATTTTTTTTAATGACTGGATAATTCCATCCTTTAAGTTGAAAAATACCTCCTGTCTCAGCAAAGGTCTTGTGAGGAAGAGTGCTGTTGACTGTGAATCAGTAACGGAGAAGGAGCTGGCTGGAGCACTATTTGCCCAAGATCATAACTGAACATTACCTAAAAAGAAATTATTGTGTTAATTTAGGGCATTTAAGCTGGCTACACTAGGATTAATGACCGTTTTTCAAAGCTGTTTTTCCTGTAACTTTAATTGCAAGATATATAAAAAAAACCCCACTAGTGTTGGAAGTACACAAAGGGGTAAAAGGGTATTGTGATTATTTCCCACAGCAAATTTGGGTAGCTTCACTTTTCACTGGCACTAAGCATTTTTGCGCTGATTTCATCCTGTTCAAAATTGTACCAAAGCAGCAAGACATCCTAAGGCTTTTGACCCAAGAATTGTTGTTTTCAAGTCAGGTTCTTCTGACAAACACATCAGCCCTGAAAATCCATTCATCCCTCCAGCAGGATTTTGTTGACAGCATGGCCAGATACATGGAGAAAGAAGACTCTTACTGTACTAAGTGGATGGGTATGGATGGAGTTAATTAAGAAAATTTACAGAATTTTCAGAAAGAAAGCTATCAATTTAGCAAATAATCAATATAAAAATTCTGCAAAGTCATCAGGGAACATATGTGTGCAATAAAAAATCTCTCTAGATTTGTCTATCTCATTTTCCAATACTTACATCATAATTTCAAATTGCATCATTTCCAACTAGTTTAGTAAATCTAGATAACCTAAAGGTGAGAGACAGGCAGTAAAGACATAACAGCATGGCATGGTATGAAGGCTGTGATGAGCAGCATTTCCCATACCAGAGGGTAGGTCACAAAAGTTATTTGAGTGTTGATAAAATCTAGAGGAATACTGATGGAAACACTTGTATTTCAGAAGCAGAGAAACACATTTCTATGAGACAGTCAATTCTGCTGTATAAATAATGACAGCCTCTTCAATTTTCTCATGACAGCATCGATCCTGGGAGGTAGGTTCAGCAGGAGATTGATTGGTGAAGTATTACAGTTATACACCAATCTATCATTCAGTAGTGGTTATCTAATGCTTATGGCTTTTACTCTGTTGAAGCCAGCAATCCAGGCAGTAACTGCTATAAACTGTCTGGTTCCAGCAGTGCAAGTAACAAGTCACTAGTGAACAGTGCTGAAGTTCCTGTAATTCAAAACACAGCATCCATTCTAATTGCTCATCTCCATGCTTTCAAGGCACAATGGCCTTTACCATTATTTATTGCACACTGTAAGAAAGATGGAAGAGGAAAGCACATTAGTGTCACATTTTGGCAGGACTCTTCAAACAGAGGACTCTTCCATGAGCACTATATTATGAAGAGTTTGGAGTCAGTCAAAGCACTGTATCTGTACATTTATAAGCTCAGAAAATACAGTCACTCTCACATTGCTGTTTCTTTTGACCTTAGCTACAGACTGATGAATTCTCTGCAAGCACAGCCCAGGTCATATAATAAAACTGCACATATAAGAGGCAAAAAAAACCCTCAGAGCCAGTTTCGCACCTGACCAGTCTACCATAGTTGAACAGTGCATACAAAAATTTACTGTAATAAAGCAGCTTAGTTTCTTGCTTTAAGAGATAACTAGACCTAACATGTGAAAATGACTGTGAGACACTGCTGAACACAAATACAAACCAAGAACACCAAAACACTCTTCACTTTTTTCATTTATGTAACCTAGAAATTGCCATAAATATTTTCCTTCTAAAAATCCCTATAAACAAGAGTTGTGTCCAGTATCTAAGGTTATGGGAAACTAGTTTACTCTTTGATATTAATTAATGCTAAATGAATTTTCATCCCTACTTGATGAGCAGCCACAGCACTCTTTTAGAGAAAGCCTCTGCCCAAAGCAGATTTTTCTGTCCAATCCCCTGAAAGAAGCGTCTCAGGCAATCATCCTACACCTGTGCTTGTCCAGCTATCTGTTCTCCCAGCAGCTTTTCAACACACTGACCCATTTGAGTTGCATTTGCTCTTTCAGAGTATTAAAATTCTACCCGTCACCCAGAAAATTGGCAGCTACTCAAAAGAAGATGAGGAAAGAGACAGACACATATTTTTATTTTCAGGCATTTAACTCATTCCCATGCCAAAAACTGCTCCCCTCTACAAGTTCTGGAGAGCCTGTGGCCCAATATTCCAGGGACAACAGGCACACAAAGCCAGGCTCAGGGCAGTCAGAAAACTGCTGGCCAGCTGCAGGAGGAATGTCCCCACAGCCATCCTGCTCACCACTCTCCGTGCCCTGGGGTTCCCTTTAGCACTGCTTGCACACCTAAAGGACAACACAACTCCCACAGACTAATCTTGGCTTATTGGTGCCTATCAATAGGTGCCTGTCTTAACATCTTGTCTTTCAAGAATCTGGGGTGTCATGGGTTTAGCCAGGTGGGCCTAAATTTAGGCTTTAAAATTCAGATTAGGCCTAGAATTGTCAGCTGACTTGAGCTGGACTGGGCTAGCTAACAGCTGACTTCCTTTAGCCAATAATATTGTATTCCATACCATACTACATCATCTCAAAAGAAGTAAATCCAGTGTGTGGGAGGGGCTTGGGAAGTTGCTTCACAGTTGTGGTCCCAGCAGGACACACCGTGCTGTCCCAGGAGGGATGGGGAGGCCCAAGCCCACAGCACCGGCTCACCATCATGTTATCTTAGGGAAGTAAAATGTTTGTTCTTAGTTCTTCTCTTTGCTTAAGTCTGTCTTTGGGGAATTGACTTCTTTAGAATGATTTGTAGTTTAAATGGTAAAATTTGTGCTTACTGGGGAGTGTGAAGTTATATATAACTTGTGTAAGTGTGTGTTATACTGTAGTTTTCTCTTAATTTTCTCTTTTCTGTATAAATACATGTAGTTAGTTTCAGCATAAACCTGGTTTGAGGGGTTTTTTCCCCTCTCCCTTTGGCTGGTTAGGAGGAACCCTTTTCCTCTGTGCTTGGGCAGTTGGCATTTTGCCAGCTCAACCCGAGACAGATAAATGGTGCATTGGCCGGGAAACAGCCAATGCACCATTTGGAGGGAGAAAAATGGCACAAAGGATTTCTTACGCAATTTGTAAAATCTTACATAAATTTCAATTGAGATACAAAAATCAAAATCCACAAACTTCTCTAAATGGTATAGATGCTCAGATATATATTGGACAGTGGAAAGATACTGAACCCGGTTCCATTTACAAGTTTTTACCATTCCTCCAGAACTCCCAAATGTAGCAAGATGCCCTTGTCTCAATGCACTGCTTATTTGTGCTTCTTTTGTCAATATTTGACAACTATTTGGCCAAATTTATTGTTTTGATTCTGTCATGTGAGCAATGTGGCTTTCCAATGCCAAATGCAGAGCAATGCTGCTGTACGATATCTTTAAAAATTCAGGCTCCCTTTTCAAGGAGGATTGAGTAAAGAACAGCAACAAGAGTACAGCCTTAAGACAAAACCCGAAGTTGCATACAAAACATTGAAATTCTGATACTGTAAGTCTTAAAAAAAAAATCTGATGTCTCATAACTAAGTCATGAGACCTCATCAGCTCACTACAACAGTCTCGATGCTTCCCCTAAAAGCCAGGCTGTCTCCAGGGAGCCATCTTGCTAATATTTCTCAGTAGAACATAGTCTGAGCACAATTACCACTAATTTTACTTACCTCATTTGCTTGGTATCTCAGATTTTTATAACGGTTGGCACTTCTGATGAATTTTAATAGGATTTAAAAGGAACCAGGCTGAATAAAGAGAAGAAAATGCTATTGTCTCCTTTCCCTGTGCAGCTGAAATCTAGTTTCAAGCCCATTTTTCTGGCAGAGCTACCAGTTTTTCACATGGGTCTCATTCCTGAAGATGTACACACTGCAGATCAGTCCTCCAAATTAACTGGTACCAGAGCACAGTGTAGTGTAGCAATTTTTCAAAAGCACAGCCAGACTCTAAGCAGGCTGTGTACAGGAAAGAGGGGAAGACCCCTCCCAGCTGAAGGCAAGGAAGGCCCCTGCATCTGCAAGTGGGTGACAGGTGGGATCAGGAAAGGACAGGATCAAGCTTCTTGGGGGATGTTGCAACACAACCTGAAGAGATGCCACACGGTGAGGCAGCTGCTGCTGGACAGAACCACCACGGCAGAAGCCCCATCCCAGAGTTCAGGACACACCACACAGGAACACAAAAGGCCTGTATGGAGGAGAAATGTGCAGGATGGACACTTCAGTTCCTTCCCCTCACAGCAACCATCATCCCCTCTCCACTGGAAGTTCCTGCTCTAGCAGCAATGGTTGTGACCTCTGCAGGCTGTTCATTGTGCTCACACAACCATAGGATTTGAAATTAGCAAATGAATATTTAATCAATTAACATCAGGCAAGTGTGACAGCCTCAGATAAAGCAGTCCTTTCCACAGCAGGAAATCACTGACATTTCATTAAACAGAGCATATTTCTATGCATACCTCATGTAAAACAGAAGTAATAAAACAAAAGGAAAAATAAGCTCATTTCCACAAACTCCTCTAAAGGATTTCTTAATGTATAACACAACAATATCAAGCTTTTGGTAGCTATTTAAGAAATAAAAATTAAAAGCTGTAAATTATTTCAGTTTTAGCTTTTCTGAAAAGGACATTTCCCCACACTTCCCACGGTTTGTCAAAAAAAGCCCCAAATTCAGATAATTGTCTCAAACTCATCCCTGTGTAATTCTGTCAGAGAACAACGGTAGAAATGCTAAAACTTTACAGCTCCATTCCCTCATGTTAAATGCTCTGGACCTGCCCAAAGCAGCAGTGAGTTCCTTCCATGAGCAGAACTGGCTGCCTTTGCCCAGCACACACACTCTTATTTGGTATCCCAAGCAGGGAGTGTCTGGTCAAGGTATTTGCAGTACTCAAGTGGGGCACCTCCAACACAACCCTTTCCACCCACCAGATTTTCCAGAAGCTCCTCCAGAAGCCTTTTTCCTTCCCAGGGAGGCAGCTAGGAGCACACAGATCTCCCAATGTTCAGGTATGTCCCTGGGAGCAGCTCTGGAGGGCTTGGAAATTCTTCCTCCTCTCACATGGATCAGTGGGAAAAGAAAAACGAAAATAACTAAATAAATAGATAGATAGATGAAATAAAGTGGACACTTCTGTTGCCACCACATGCACACACCGCGGACACAGTTACTGAGCCAGAAGTAGAATCAGTAGGATTTTCAGTGGAAGACAAAAATTGATTGGCTCCGTGTTGACACACCAGTTTCCGCAGCGCTCTCAGAGAGGCCTAAATTACAGGCTATAGGAACAGGTTCAGGTGGCCTGTCAAGACTGTGTGTTTTAAGAGTTTTCATGAAGGATACAGAACCTTGTGCAACACTTGCTGCTGAGCACTTTTCACTCAAGTGCTCAGGGCTTTTAGCTTTTCAGAGACGATAATTGGCTCCACTCCCCAGAGTGGATTTAAGTATGCTTATTTCCATGGATCATTTTTTTATCTGTGACAGTAATTGCTGTCCATCCCCGTGTACAGTTTTCACCTTACACAGCATTAGAAAGTCTGTGCTGATGTTAGAGAGTGCATGGCAAGGCACTGATTTCCCAGATCACCACCTTTCTACCTCCAAGTCCCACATCCTCCAAACTTCTTGCTGATCATGGTCTTAAACAGACCAGCAGCCACCTGTGAGTAGGTTTATCTATTTAATTTACAGCAGAGGGACACATTCTGCCTAAGGAAAATATCTGAATACTCCCTTTCCAGCATTAGCTGGAATTAGTAAAATTGAACAGCAGTAAAAGCAACTCTGGGGACGGTGACTGGGCACTTTGCCAAGATTTTCCTGCCTTGTCATTCCCAATCTTATTCAGAGCAGCATCATGGCTGTCAGAAAAAAAAAACTCTCAGTGCAACAAAGCTGTCATATTTCAGTTCTTTAGCAGTGTCCTTCATGGGATTCCTTGGTTAAAATTTAGGGCACACTGGGAGGTTAAGAAAAATATTCATTTTCTCTTTTCATCCCCAGGAAAAATGAACTCCCACCCGCATCTTTTCTATTGGTATGCACCTTTTCTTCTAAGGACAGGAAAACGCATCACTATATTTAAAAAAACATAGCAACCAAGCCAGTTGTTCTCTAAGGCTCCACAAATACTCTAAATCCCTCACAGAACTAGACTTCTTGTTTAAAAGGAGACTTTGCAACCTGTGTTTGGATTCTGAGAAAACATGCAACTTCTGCCCTTTGGTTCATGTAAAATGACAAGTCATTTGTTTGCAAATTAAATCCTTCTTAGTATGTATATAATAAAGGAAATGTCTATTTTAGAGCAGGATGGCTGCCCTGCAGGTCATGCATCAAAATTCCTCTGCTGCAGAGATGGTAGGCAAAGAGGCTTCTTTTAATAAAATCCAACTTTGCCTTTAGCCTTCCTGTAAATGTGGTATTTACCTTATGTTAACAGTCTTTCAGTGATGATGATAATAAGTGCACTGCAGACAGAAAAGAAACACAATTCTATACAGTCCTGCATCTGTGTGACAAAATAATAGAACTACATTTTTTTTTGTGCAGTAGCATCTGCCAAGTCTGATAAGCAACTGCAAGAAAACACTTTTTTAATGTATAAATCATGATCCATGTACAACACAGAAGAAAATTTGAATTGTCTGGACAAAAACCTGAGCAATGTAGTGCTCTGGAATTAAATCCTTGGATGCACTTATCTGCTTTGCAGTGGGCATTGTATCACCTTCAAATGGAGTGTTTTACTCTAGAAGAAATCATACCAACAAATAGAGAAGCTTCTTAACTCTGGGTTGTGCACAACCTTTCACTCTCAGAAAACAAGTTCCTATTTTCCAATCACAAATTTGCATATTAATATTTCCCATGCAAGAAATTATCATACAGTGTATCTTGATAAAAAAATTAGAGCCAATAGCCTGGAATCCACCATATTACACTTTAAATAGTAAAATTCCATTGAAGCTTGGAGGAAACACCACGACTTGACTCAAAATACTACTCCCAAAAATAGGGCAAGTGTGCTTAGGACACAAGAAACTGTACTTTTTTAGGCAAAACACATTATTAGCCCTCTGCCAAGCCATAGCAGGCTGAGGGGTCTTGAAGTGTATTTAGCAAGAGAAGATCTCTCTGATGCAGATTCAGTTTGCTCACATGCTATTTTTTATTGTGAAGAAGTTATTCAAATTCTCCAAAGGAAAGAAGTCCAGTCATCACACTAACAAGTCTCTCTCATGCAGACTTCAGAACTATTATGGGAACAAATAGCAACTGTCCTTTCTCCTTCTCTGCTTGAACCCTTCTTGCCTAACATAGCAAGAAAGAAGAGAAAGTGTAGTTTCCTCTCGTAAGCAGCCAAAATGCCATGCCCAAGGGCCCAGACTGGCCTGTCCAGTCCTGGGAGGAGCAGCTTCACCCACTAACTGAGAAACAATTACAAACAGGCAAAAAAGAAACCTCTGAATTTTGTAAGCATAAAACTCTGGATGAATCTCAGCATTTGTACTTTGGGGGGTTGGTAACACTAATCCAGCTGCTTAAACCTCTGAGTACTTCTGAACAGTCATTAGCATAAGCATCTGACAGGTATATAGACACTCACAACAAATACTTAAACAAGCATAAAATCAGCCAAAAATACTCTGTTCATTTACATAATTTGCCAGTACCCCTGAAGTGTGTCTTACAAGTTGTAGAAATGTCAGAATATACTTTCAGGGGCAGATGACACAATGTTCAATCCTAGCTCTTTAAATCCAGAATATGTTTAATTTGCAAGTGCAGTATCTAAGGCAAATGCCCTTTCAGCTAAACATATTTCAACTATATGGGCAGTTTATGATTTTAAAAATATTTTTATGGGAATACAGCATTAGAAATATCTTAACCTATTGTGCCAAACTCCTGCAGCTCAACTTTTACTGAAAACATGAAGTTGGAGGTACCCCAGCCATATATTTATATATATGAAGGATGCACTGATCCCTCAAGGTAGCAGTTGCGAAATCAGCTGCTTTGCAGAAAACCAGGAGGACTAAAGAGTTTAAAGTAAAACATTCAAGTGGATGATTGGTGATGACCATCTCATTCCCTACAGTATTGCTTTTGAAAGGCCAAGTGATTCCCAGTCATTCATCTCTCTTGTAGTTCATGTTCAATCCTATCAGAAGCTCCGACTTTAATATTTATGACCAAGGAGACTGGGGCTCAGCTGTCCATTCTTCTTCAATTCCTTCCCTGCCACTGCCAAACCACAGCCGGTGATCCAGCACCACTCCGTATCTACCTCACCATTAGGTGGCAATGCAGCAACGTGCATCCCTCTCCTCATGGGACAGGGGCTGACCACCCACTTACTCGTGTTACTGGCAGAGTGGACAAGAATAGATCCAATGGAAAAAACCCAAAAGTACTCAGTTTTTGTGTGTGGATTTTTTGGGGTTTTTTCTTCCCTAAACGTTATCCGAGTTTCTAAGAAATCTGATTTACAATTCCCTGTCCCAAATATTGCTGTTTTAGTGTGATAATTATTCCTTCCTTTATTTTGCTCACAAGAATAGCTATCAAGCAAGGGCATTCTGATAGCATGTCTGAAGGCCCGGCAACAGTCTGGAACATTCAACAGATACCTGACAGCCGGTAGGACCCCATTCTACTACAAACCATGGAAACATGAGGAGTCACATCACTACCAAACTATCAGGCAGTGGCCTCAGTTATAACTGAAATCTCCTCCCACTCCATCACATCAGCTGGAGAAGGCCTATTGCAAAACAAGGAGCAGAGATGATCATACATAAGATCCATCACAGGCTAGGGGTTCCCTCACTCCTCCTCTATGTCAAGACGATGTACAGGACTAACACAGATGTGGCTATTTGGATCATCAAACACTAACTTAGTCCAACATCTAACTTAAACAAAAAAGGAGATTAAAATGTTTGACTTCAAACCTGCTCCTGTTTTGCCTTGATCTCTATTTTTATAGCTTAAAAGTTCAGGAAGGGATGTTTAGAACATGCATGATGAACTTCAAATAAACTTAGGAGACTTGCCTTTTGCTTAGAAATCCAGCAATTTCACAGAAAAGAGGAGAGACGCTGCTCCATCCCAGGAGCTGAAGCCTCCTACGGAGGGTGAGAGCACCTACCTCTCTGTCCTGCCAAACTACTTAGCCCAGACAGGATTATAAAAAGCCTCAGGGACTGATTTTTAAGACCTCATTTCCATAAAACCCAAATGCAGCTTTCCTAAACACCACCAACGTTTAAGCATTTTAAAAAAAACAATGGATATGTTTTGGATGATCAATTTTGCAGCTATCAAGAAAAATTGTCAGAGCCTTGAGGGACTGAAGGGGGAGGTATAGCTTGACCAGGAAATCATGTTTCAAATCTGTCAGGCTGAACTGGGAAATAAGATTGTCTCTTATAGGAAAAAAATCCAACATAATGAAAAATGGATTTTAAAAGCTAAAAAAATTCATATTTGATTAAGAAAATACTTTTTTCAACTGAAAATGTAACTCAGTCACACTTGAACATCCTGAATTTCTCTTTTTCTTTTTGTTGCTTTGTTGCATTTGTAGTGCCAGAAAAGTAGCTTTTAACTAAGCAACAGCTGGAGTCAGACTCTGGGAAATACTGTTTTCATCTACGCTTGGTCTGACTCCTAAACCACACCACTTCCTCTAGACAGAATCAAAGTGTTTTACATCACAGGGTCACAAGCTATGACATATGTAAGTGCTCTGCAGGAATTCAACAAAAGCATTTGCAAATAGAAAGGACTGGAAAAAATTGCTTCCATTAAGTCTTATTCATGACTCTTTAAAATTCCTGCAAACAAGTTCCACAGTCTGTTTCTTGATTGGTTTGTGGACCGTAACACTGGCCTTTACATTCAGCTTGTGTTATGAAATTCAGCTGCACCCAGAGCAGAGGCCAACTCTTAAGACCGAACAAAACAAGAGATGCAAGTATAAAACTCTCTTCCTTTCTTCTCTATGTTTCTGCAGCAGTTGGATACCACCAATTCAGATGAGGGAAACTGAAGATTCAAGTTCTTGATATAATTTCATTTATGAGAAAAAGCACATAAAAAAAGAGACCTGTGAAAGTCCTGCTTCTTCACAATGAAGTTTTAAAATCTCTGGCCTGTAACAGAAATCTCAAACAATCTGGCCCTGCAATGAAACATTGGCTACTTAAATACAGACAACTAAACTATAAATTCTATCTACATCCAAAAATGGCAGCATGCAAATTTTAATCTTTTAAAAATGCTCAATCTGGAGCACAGGCATTCCTTTAAACTCATTCCATTGGACAAAAGACAACAGAAGTGTTTTAAGGGTTTTTAGCAAATCTCCTTCTGCCTGCTGTGTCCCTCCAGGCAGGCTCTTAATTCCAGGTCTATTTTTGGTTAACTTGGTGACTGAGCTGCAGCAGAACTCACAATGTGATATCCTCTGACATCTGCCTGACTGGTCCATACTCTTCACTTCAGCTCCATATATGTTTTTCCCACTTCCTTCCCCTTCCTGCTAGCTTCTGAAAAGTTGTACTTGCCCAACTGCTCCCATGAAGAAGCACATTCCTCCCAGAGAACTCCAGCTGAACAACCCAGTTCCTTTGCTCTGTAAGGAATATCACATGAATTTTAAAGAATGATGTAAAAATCCAAATACTGTACATTATAAAAAAGGGGGGTCAAGTCTCCTCCTCCTTTGTACACAGATTTCTCTTTCTAGGAGCAATCACTGCATTAAGAGAGAGGGATGCAAAGCCATGGGCACACTGAGGGCATTGACTGAGCTCCCCCTTCACACTGTGTGCCATGGGAACTGTACAGTGCAAGAGGGGCTTGTTCCACAGAGCAGTGCCCATTTTCATCCACATTCTCCTTTCGTTACCTGTATTTGGGCATCTCACAAGTGGATGGCCAGTAGCTTCTCAGTATCTGCCTCTTCACTGCAGAGATTCTCATGCGTGGCCATCTGAGTACAGCTGAGAGGCCTTTCCAGCTTTTCACACCTCAGGAAGCCGATGAAAGGAAGAAGTGCCCAGCACACATCCCCAGACATACTCCATCGGCAGAACTTGAGATTTCACCTTTGAGAGACAACAACAATTCACCTCAAACAGACGGTGACAAAAATAGTTGAGGTGAATAGGTCTGCCTATTTAGTCCTCACTAAACCTGAATCTCTAACAATCCATAAATAGCTGCACTTCTTTATGAACAGCCTGCTTTAATTACATTTCCCCAAAATAAAAATGCAAAACAAAGGGAAACAGGTTATAGCTGCCTACAAGTATTCCCAAGTTTTTGTCAAAGGATCTATATAGGAGCCACACACAAGTTGCTGTAATTGTTTAGTGACTGAGACAAATGAGGAAGGAGAGGCAAAGCTGCGGTTAGAATTTGCATTTCAGGTCAGAATACACAGATGAAATAATGCAAGCTCTTCAGCGGTGACCATTTGATTCCAATGTTTGTTCTCTGTGATGACACTGTCCTTCAGGAGCCTTCAAAAAAGTCAACACAAGCCCACATCACCAAATTCACCCTTTGTTCTCCTGTGATCTGTCCTATATCAGCAAACCAACAAAACACAAGTGCTAAGCAAACTGAAAAGAGCATTTAATAAACACAAAAGGTTTCAATTACAGTGAGGCAGAAGCTCCACTGTAGTATGTGTTTTTTCCCTCACTGTCTCTGCTATGACCACATTATGAAAGGATGGGTGATCAGAAAATGACCAAAGAATGACCTATGACACCTTGTTTAGCTTTCATGCTTAGTTATCAGAAGAAGATTTATACCTGATGTGGGTTGACAGCACAGTTCAGCTTACATTTACCACACTCCAAGCCAGCAGCAGCAGAACACAGGTAAAAAATCAGCAGTAGTCTATAATCCCCATTTCTGCTTTTTTTTTCTTTTTGATAATAAGGGTTCTTAAAACTGCGTATTGTGACTAAACATGAAGAGATAAAGGGAAATACGTATCAGGCCACTCTAAGAGTTCGCATAAAGAACAAAGTGCTCCTTTGCTGCCCAGTTGAAAGCAGTCCTCTCCCCTAGCTCCAAGGTGTGCCTTTATGCAGGAAAGGTGTGAGGGCCTTTGGTACACGCCTGTGACTCACAGCATGAGCAGGCACACAAAGGATCCACAGGACACTGAAGTAGCACAGATTTTAAAGGCTGAGAAGCATTTCTCTCTGGGAGCTTTCCACTATGCTTCAGAGCTGCCAGCTTGCACAAGGCATTGTTTTTTAAAATAATTGCCCTGTTAAAAGCAATGCTCAAGATTAAAGTTACCAGCAGGAAAATTGTTTTAAATACCACTGAATTATGCATTATTGATCTGTTTGCATTCTTATGCTCTTCCTATAACTCAAAAAATATAGCAGATCTAATCAACCCTTCTGTAAGACAGGGTTTAAATGACTCCCAGATCAGTTGGTTTGTTGGGTATGGGTTTTTACTAGTACGAATTCAGTGTGATGAATGAACTCTCACCATCACAAAAATCTATATGACAGGTAGAGAACAAGGCTAGGAGTGAGCAGATCCTACTCTGATCAATAAAGTTCCCATAATTGCTACCTAAAAGCACTAGATACAGCATGCACTACCTGTACCAGTGATGTCAAGGAGAGTGGATTACACAAGACTGGTAATGGCATCCCATAACTCCCTTACAAACAACAGGGAAGAAGTTTGAGAGAACACTCTCTAGGCCAAACACTAGCGAGGAAGTCTGAGCATTAAAAGAGTATCAGTACAAAGATGTTAATTTTTCAGAAAGCAAAAGTACACAAAATGGACCCCTGCTTGTAAGCTCAATGCCAAAAGCTATGTTATTCAAATTATATTTACAAGGCAAGGTGATGCTCACTCAGGCTGGGGGATTCAGGTTCAGAGAAACTCGTGCCATCTTTATCCCACCCTCATGTTTCTGCTCAGTGCATTGGGCCATCATGTAACACAATAGGCAGCTGATTACAAACTAATGCCTACCACACTGCATGTTTACCATGCTTCCACAAGACTAAACAGAGCTGTTGGCAGCAGCAGCAAGCTGTTATCCTAGGCAGAAAACAAAAAATAGGAACACAAAAATTAAGTAACCACTGGGGCAAGGTGACTGAATTTGGCTCCTTGAGACAGAAAAGAACAGCTGACTTGTCTCCATGGGTACAAGGACCAAGTAAGTCTGCCAAGGCCTCGGTGAAATCAGTGTCTGGAGCAATAGATATCATTTTTCAGATGGTGGCTACAGAGTATATACTCAAAAGCTCTAGAATCGTGGCTTTAAGGCACACAGCAAGAAATTATCTATGAAGAGTCAGGAGACAGGTCCATCACACATGGTCCTGTGAGCTCCCCCAGGCATTCAGTCTCCAAGCATTCAACTCTTAAGGCACTGGCAGTATCACAAAAAACTGGCTTTTAACTTCTACCACTGAAGCTACAGTAGGTCTGATGCCAGCATTTTTACTGTACAAAAAGAAGCAACAGAAAGGAAGTTAAGACTATAACCATCATACATCTGAGCCAAGATGGAAGAGAATTTAAGTAAAAAAAGAAATAGCACTGTCATAGCCTTAGGGTTTTCCTCTGCTGACTTCCAAAGGCTGGAGATACACATAGCAGAGATGCTGAGCTTCTCCAGAAACTGTAAAAATCCCTCCTAAAGAGAGTTGGTAAGAAGTCTCTTCAGAGAGGTTGCTGCCAGTTCCCTCTGTAATAATCTGTAACTTGACTAGAACAGTAGAAAACCCAGTGGTTCACATGTCAACTGTATCTGAAATAAAATTTTTAAAAAAAATGTGGGGAATCAAAAAAAGGCAGTAAGTCAACATTCAGGGGGAAAAAAATCAATAAGCCATGTCTTTCTTTATCATTAAAAGAACAACAGACAGCATGACCATAACATCTGTACCCCAGAAGAACACATCTCAACCTGAGGTGGAGGACCTCCTTGCTTTTTAGCACAGCACTGCCCACAGTTTATTTCCTTAACAGGCAATTAGAGCATAGGTTAAGGGTTTTCCACGAGGCAGAGAAGGGGTAGGGTACCACAGCCTTACAGCACCTCCATACTGATGCAGGTAGGAGAAAGGTTCTTAATAAAACCACAGAAAAACACATCACTCCTGCCATTACAACAGACTCGCAGCAATTTCACAACACAACTAAGATCCCGAGTCATGTGGTTAAATAATAACCCCAAAAGAACACAGTAAGGCCTTCTTGTGCTCTCACACATCTCTACAAACAGCCAGGCTGACTTACACGAAGTCACTGGCAGGATCAGGTCAGAAGGGGAGGTTTGGGCTACACTGAGCAGTAACAGTGCCCTCCCCTTGCCCCCACACTATGGCAGCCCCAGGGCAAGGAAAGGGCCACAGCACCACAGGAAAGGCTGCAGCTCACTCAGCCCTGCCCTTGAGCTTTGCCACCATCCCCTAAGCATTAAAGTCCCATCTGGCCCCTTAAAGAGGTGAAGAGCCTTACTCTAGATTTGCTGCACAGTAGTTCTGGAGGTTTCTACCATCCATCTCCCTCAAAAAAGTCACTGCCTGTCACAGCAAGAGCTGCATCTAACAGAGATTCCCCAAAGCACTCTCCTCACTGGTTTTTCCAGGGGAGCCAAGACACGCACTACGAGTCACTTCCAGTTTCCACTGTATCCATGAGATACTGTATAATTTAGGGTGCATCATAAAACAAAACCCTGGAGATGACAAGTTCAAAGCAGGATGCTGAACTTTGAAACACAGGTTCATCTGGGTTTGCACTCAGTTCTTATTCTTTGTATTGTTAAAGCACAGGGGAAGGTGGGAGGGAAAGTTGTGAAAACGTTAAGGGGAACGCAGAGGAAAAGACACAGCTGACAGTAAAATGACAGAGCTTAATTCTGCCAGATTGTCTGTAGGTGCAAAAGATTTTGTTCAGCTCTGGGAGAGCCTGGGTTTTGAATTGTTTTTATTAACTCCTTCCTCAGCATATCAGGGCAGAAAAGCATTTGGAGCCCAAATGACTAGTTTATTTACTTTTTATTACCCAAGTAAATGAATCAGACTTCCAAAAATAAGGCTGATGGACTCTACAGACACAAAAATCAATTTTTCTCCCTGTTATTGGTCATCTCTGCCAAGTTTCAATTCATTGCAGATTTTTTGCATCTGTATTTTAAATCTTCAGACATAAGTGTTCATATTGCAAAGTAATAGACTTCAGAGCTGCGGAGTGGGACAAAGAGCTACAGCCACTATGTTGTGAGCAACAAAGTGCAGATCTCTGTAATCTTCCGTGTAATATCTCTGTATCGCTCTGCAGCAGGGCAGGCGCCAGTCTCCCAGCTAGTAGCTGAGTTCTTCATTTCACCTGTATTTTCTCAACTACTTGCTAAAGCAGTGAACCAGATGAAGCCGGTTTGCACTGCCTATGACAGGATATTAGCTGTTGAGAGGCTGCATACATTAACTGCCAGAACAGATGAGTGCTTTAACACTTACAAATCACAGGAGGGGAAGAATAGAGCAAGAAGAGATCATTCACGTGCTCCTCGCTTAGATATGCTGATATCTTATCAGCTCACCACAGACAAGCCAGATGTGGAGGTGAGTGGAATTCGAGTACAAAATAAAAAACCTTAACCTGTCTGCAAGCACAGACTGCAGGAGTGCAAACTAGAGTGCACTCAGAGGTGTTTAGCTCCAGCAGTACAGAATTTCCAGCTGTCATAAACCTCGATCATATATGGAAATTAAAACTCAATCCCCTGGTGAAAAAACATGGGAGGCACAACTTCCTTGATTCAGTGCAGGCGGAGAGCTTGCCTTGTTACTCACATTCCTTAATGGCAATCTATTACTAGGGAAATGACATGAATTGTGCTTAATCCCCATCTTGCTGCACATTGCTATTTGCTCACACAGGAATTTCCATTTGTTTCAGCCTTTCACGAGGTTATTCAAGGGACAGTGCAAAACCTTAAAGGAGAGATCATTCTTCCAGAAGCCCCTCTATAGTAGAAGAAAATAAAGTATCTACTGCCTTTATGGACTAGATAAAGGCTGAGGTTTCCCATACACACATAATATTTGTTTAAATGAGTACAGTAACTTTACATTTGAGGAAACACATTTATTTCTCTATATAAACAGAATTATGAAAGATTAAGGACAGCTGTGCATCTGTTTATCCGTAACATATACACTATTATCTGACTCAGGGTAAACAGACATTTTAACCTCTCCTTCAGCACCTGATCTATCATCTCTTTCATACTCAAATGCCTTCCTGCTGCTGCTCACAGGCTGTAGAGCTGCTTGGAAGGGTGGTGGGGAATGGGGCTGTTCACATCACTCTGCAGCAGCTGGGAGAAAGAAGGGGCAAACACTCTTCTTTACTCAGTCTCACTTTTCTCTATCAGTTTGTTTCCTTCACTTCATAAAGTGTCCCTGCTTCCAGTCCTAAACCACTTGTGCACAGTGAAAAAAAGAATAAATTAAGAATAGATGCAAAATCCTTTAAAGCAAATGGAAAAGGGAAAGACTCAGGATTTACTGGGATTACACTGAAATTAAATCCCACAATGACTTGATTCATTTATTAAAAAGTAGAAGATGCAGCTATCAGAGCCATCATGGCTTTCTGCAAACAGTCAGAATCATGATGACAACTCTCACCTCACTTCCCTAGTCCTATTACTGATGCCCAAGGGGTATCTGAAGAGCAAGAAGCTATTAGACCAAAATGAGGGTAACCAGATGGGGTTCCCAGAAGCAGGACCACGAGCACCCAGCAATAATGGAAGCAGGTAGGTACAGAGAGCAGAGAACAGTCAGCTTGGTGCTCCCAGAGCATATTCCCTGAGGACAGAAGGCTCAGAAAGATGACCGGGGTCCAGGAGCTGGGACTACTGTCCTTATGTCCTCCATACCAGGGCTGATCCACACAAGATGTTTGGACATTTACAATCATAGCAGTTTAACCACCAGAATAATTCACAACTTTCTGAATCATTGCAGTCAAAAGGAATATTCAGTGCTGGGGGAAGGATAAATTGCTCTACTTCAATACTTTCTAATATAAGATTCTAGCCACTACCAAAAGAAAAGGGTTACTTTTAAGTATAAAAAGGACTAATGAAAACTGGAACAAACCATTTGCCTTTGAAGTTTAAATGTTTCTGGACTTTTTTAAGTTTTAGCTCAGTCAAAGATTTTTTTTTTGCAGTCAAATATTAACACAGTTCTAATTGCCAAACTGATGCAAAAATGATGGTTACATTAGGGTAAAGAATGACAGCATGTCCCTCTAAAAGAGATGTGGAAAAAGAAGTCCTAGAAATCTCTAAATAGGGAGAGGGTAATTAATTCCACATTTCCCAAAACATTTTTTGAGTGTGTTGGTTGGGCTATTAAAAACACAGTTATTTATAGAAACCTATAGGACTGTGTGAAAGGAGACCTTGTTAGGAGAAGTAGTGTTCATTTTGAGTTGGCCAAATATAATGTGTGCAGTGCTTTTATACCTGCAGGGCATTTCCTCAGGGTAGAGCCAATACATTAGAATGCAGATTTTTGCAGTATACACTCTCCCTCTCCCATATTTCTAGAGGTTAGTCTTCACCAGGGAGGAAAAGGACAACAGAGAATCAAAAAAAAAATTAAAACATTGGGGCACTGACTGACTAATTCCCCTTCAAAAAGGGCAGATATATATACACACACATATATACATATAGCTGATTGCCTGTACTGTAAGCAATAACATTCTCTCTCCTCTTAGAAGAAGAGACCACACATATATGCATGGAACCCTTGAGTCTTTGCCTTGGTGCTTTTATTCTCCCACCACCACCATTTTTCAGTAGCATTGTTTTTTGATGGATATTTAAGATGTAACATCAATTTTTTGCCCAGTGTAATTTGAAAGTGGAAGAAAATACAATAGGGTGAATTTCCATAAAATATATGGATGCTTCCTATGTACTGTTATCTAAGTTTGTAGGTCTCAACTTGTAAAAGGGGTGTTCTTGCCTGTGCTCGACACAGAAGGAGCAAGCTCACAATTCCATCTTGATTTTGTCACCAAGACAAACCCTTCCACAAACCATCAGGATGAAAGAGCAGCTTGTCTTTCTTCATTTGTACTTACAGTGCTGTCAGCAAGAACAGATGCAATGCAGCAAAGATGCTGGGGGACAACACTGGCAGCAGGAAAGCACACTGCTCCAAGCAGAGCAGGGCAAGGAGGGCTGGACCAGCTGGCAGGGAACCCACATCTGCCTTGCCTTCATGTATTTCAGCATTTCTTAGTTTCTCAAGGCCCTGAAACATTGACAACTCTGAGAGGCCTATGCAGTTAGAAGATACCTGGATATCAGCTTACGGATTTATGTAATTGCTATCTAATTACTTCCAGAAATTACTTCTATCTAGCTACTCTGTTTGGGCCCACAGAAAAGCTAAGCAGCTTCCTGTATCCAAGACATTCTTAAAAACTTAATAAAAAGCTGATTCATATTTGGAACCAGAAATGTGGTAAAACAGCATCAACCTGGCAGTAGTGGAGTGCCAAACCAGGACTCTTCTCTCCTCCCTAGTCAAAAAACCTTTTCTAAGCCTGGATGTCAGTCATTCTAGGGCAAAGCCTTTTTTCCCACTTGTTGATGCCTATTCCCACAATTTCCTCCTCTATTCTCCTACCCCTTCCACCATTTTTCTCTATTAGTTTTTCTAAGAGAATAAAGGCTCAAGCTGCTCTACTTCCTTCCTTACTCACCCACCAATTTATACAAAGCTTATAGAAACTTTTCTTGAAGACGTCTACTCATCTATCCAGTCTGATTAAAATTAGCCAATAAGTGAGGTAGGATGTGGGACAAGGACGTGTCAGTTGTACAGAAAAACTCAAAAGTTATTCCCATTAAAATAAACAAACAAAACCACTCAAAATTCCCTTCATAAATTTGGGGAAACATGTAACTGAGTCTTTGCCTGTAATACTCACAGACCACTTAGCTGCTTTTACAGAATTATTTCATTCATTCTTGGTCAGGTATGTATCCTTTAGAAATGTGGACCTCTCAGGAAAGGATTAAGAACTTGAAATAACACGATCTTGAACAGAAATGCAAGATACAAGTCAGGATAAGCTTTTCATTGCCCATAGCACTCTTAAAAATCCCAACCTGCAGCTAAGGAAGCAGCACTCCAGGTGTTACCACACCCCATCAACAAGATCTTCTCATGCAGTCCTACATACAACTCTTGATGCACAAAACCTTCAGGTTCAGGAAGTAAATCATCACTGATCAATGGCACAGACAATCTCCAAATATATTTGCATTGTTTACTGCCATGTAGTGCATTACACCACCACTTTTAGCCACTTGATCTCCTGGATCATTTTTTTTCTCTTAGCAATTAACAACGCCAGTAATTACTACATGAAGTCATAATTCTTTAAAAAGCATAATTGTGATTTCCACTCCCAGCTAACACAAGGTAACAATCATTTGTGTGATCAACCTTGGCATTGAACTCAGAGCTGAAATGAAGTGAACAAATGACACACACTCCAGGGAAATACTTGCACTATGGACTTTATCACCAAATCACAAAGTTATTTTCTTCTTCTGCCTGGAAACATACAATTATTTGGTATTCGTATTACAGTGCAGTCCCATCCCAAGCTGATTTAAAGCCTACATTATAATTGCTAATGATTACTCATGAAAAAGAGACTATTATATGTAGAAACTGCAATCAGTGCTAATCTATTCACCTATCCATTTTATACTGATACATTTTCTAAACAAAGCTCTGCCTGAATTGCTCATAATTAGCTTCTATTCTTACATTTTTAATTGCTCTTCTCCCCCTCCCATTTTCAAAAAAGACTTCAAAAAAAATCTGAAAATATGTAAAGGCTTGGACTGAATTCTTATGAGCAAAAACCTGACACTGTAAAATTTGGAGTTTTAAAATAACTCTTCTGTTGTCAAATAATAAATGCCTAAGCAGTGTTTTCGGAAATAAATATTTTAAAACAAGATCAAAATTTCAGGCACAGCATCCGACTATGTACTCTGAGAGCATCTAAGAGTTACAGCACTAAGGGAGAAGAGATGGCTTAGCTAACTTCCCCCCCCCCCCCCCCCNCTGCAGACTGTCAAGAGCCTGGTAATCAAGAGACATTTGGCACTCCAGCTGGGAAAGACACTGCATTTAAGGGGCTCTCTCTGCTGAGACTCTAGTGCTGTTTGGCAGCTCTAGTATACATGCTACTGGAGTTGTTCTTTCTACTCCACTGTCTTTCAGACACCCAAACTGCATTTCATGGAAAGATGTGCTGGTTTGGGTGGGGATGGAGTTAATACAGTAGCTGGTGTGGAGCTGTGTTTTGGGTTTGTGCTGATAACAGTATTGATGTCATGGGGATGTTTTCGTGATGCTGAGCAGAGCCTACACAGAGCCAAGGCCTTTTCTGCTCCTCACCCCACCAGCAGGGAGACACAAGGAGCTGCGAGGAGACACAGCTGGGAGAGCTGATCCCAACTGAAGCCACATGACGGCACACTCAGCCCATAAAGCTGGGGGAGGGAAGGCAGAAGGGGGACGGCATTTGCCTTCCCAAGTAACCATTGTGTGTGCTGGAGCCCTGTGCCCCTGGAGGTGGTTCAACACCTGCGTGCCCACAGTGTGGTGAATGAATTCCTTGTTTTGCTTTGATTGCATGCATGGCTTTTGCTTTGCCCATTAAACTGTCTTTATCTCAACCCACAACTTTTCTCACTTTTACACTTATGATTCTCTCACCCATCTCAGTGCTGGGGGAAGCGAGTGAATGCCTGTACAGTGTTTAGCTTCTGGTCAGGTTAAACCACAACAAAAGACAGTTGGAACAGCTCTCATGTAAGAGCCAACAAAGCAACCTCTGCAGTTCACAGCTGAAGTTCTCCTAGTTATTAGGTAATGTCTCTTGCTTAGACACATCTCCTTGTCAAAATGACACTCAGACAAAGTGGAATTCAAATTGTAATTTCCATTCTGGTATTTTCTTCTTTTCATTCTATGAAAATCAATCCCACCTTATATTCAGAATAATATCTTATCTCTGGTCCTCAGAGAGCAAGAAGGAATACATCTGGCTTTAAGCTACAGTCTGAAGAGAGCATCTTGTTGCTGAGTGCTCTTTGCCAAATCTCTTCCACACACAAAGTTATGTAAAAGCAGACAAAATTATCCTGTTTCAGTGCATCCAACTTGTGGGAAAGAACACTGATTTTAATGAAATGTTCCTCTGCTAAAGCACTTAAAAGTGCTTGTCTTTACATCAATTTCAAAGGCTGTTGGATCAGACTCTCAATCTGCAAGAGTCCTTCATGGCCAGTTTTATGCAATTTCCAAAGTGTTGCACTAATAAGTAGATGCTTTAATCTTCATAAATACAGGAGAGCTCTTGGGCACTAGTGCTACAGTGACTGGAGAAACTCATTCCAAAACATTTTAATCCTTTCAGAAGCCTTGCGTTTTTAAGCTCAACAAAAAAGGCAGAGTGCATAACCTGCATGAGTCTGCATGAGCAGAGATTCCAAGCTAAAACTGACCAAATGCACAATGTAAGTCTACATGCCTGCACAGTTTGTGAACCAAATTCATGGACAAATTTCTCATCAAGCCAGACAGCACCTTGAACATTTTTAATCTGGAGCTGTGTGTCCAAACTCTCAACAACTTTGAAAGATTCTTACATATGCATTCAAATCCTTTAAAAAGAAACAAAAGTATTCTTTTATAAGGTCCCACTCTAGCTAAAGTCATAATGTGAGCTTGGAAGAGTGTAGTGATGAATTTCCTCCTCTCATAGCATACACCCAACCCTAACAGCAAGACTTAATTTTTTAAATCATTGCCAGAAAGCACCTGAAATTTAAACCACAGCTGAATGGATATTGATTACTACACCCTGCATGCGCATATGAGAATTGTTCTTGTAGGAAAGAAAAAGGGAAGAACTGAGTTAAACAGAGCAAATGAAGATGCCCACTCCATAACCTGTTCTGTAACACAAGTGCACAACAGCACCCTCAAAATTGCTGGGTCCTGGGAACAGCCATTAGTGCTAAGTTTCCACAGAGCCACAGTGCAAGAAAAAGGAATTTGGAAACCAGCTTTAAGACAAAGCTCCTCAGCACTGGGTGATCCTAACTGGAACAGGATCCTGAGGTACAGACCAGGAAAACAAGCTTAAGTTGCAATTGCTTACTTGGGAGATGAAATTACTAAATTACTTCATATCTGCAAGAAATGCATATCTTTTCATCTTGGAAAGTCTTCCTCCTTGCTGAGGCACTGCCAGTGAAGCCATGTTTCCAGGCAAATATTCTTACTTTGCCTAATACTACACACCAGTCTCCCCTCTCCCCTCTGACTGAACTCTGCTTTGCCCCCAGCTGCACACACTTGGATTTCTTGCATTATTTCCTTCTACTCCCGAAGTATTTCAGCTCAAACCTCAAAACCCCCTCCTCTTTCTCTGTCTTTAGTTGTCTTGTGACACATCACTGCAGACTCACAGCAGGCTTAGCAGTATGTGCTACGTCAGCAGTTTTCTGCCTCTCATGTTCCAGAACATCCTTGGGTTTAGCAGCAAAGAAGTCCTAATATATAAGAAAGATCTGAAAACAGCAGCTGGTGAGAAAAAAAATCCACTATGTCTACCCTTGTGATAGGATTTTTTCCAAACTGGATGAATCCCAGGGACTTCTCAGGTTGGGAAGTTTGCTACCATTTCGACATCAGTGAAAGCACATTTGCTGTACTCATAAGGCTCATGTGGACATTCTTATTTTAAGAAGATAGTAATGTTCCAGTTCACTTTTTTTTTTGGGGGGGGGAAGAATCAAACTAGGGCCAAGTTAATTAGAAAAATTTGCCTTTCCCTCTCACATTTCCCCCGGACTATTAAGCGTTATCATTAAAGGGAAGCAAACTTGTACAACATTCATATGTTGTGCAGGTAAATTGCTGATGTTGGCATCTCCTAGCATGATGTTAGCTCTACAGGGAAAAATTAGGAGTATATTTTACTTCTTCCCACATGCAATTCCATTTTCATTTCAAAAATGAGAGATTCACTGGTATTTTTGCTGTAGTTCAAAATCAGAGAAGCACTAAGCAGCCTTAGGATAGATGAGAAATTGAACTAGAAAACAACACCTGGCTGGCATATGACGGATCAGCCAAAAAGGTACAGATTTTAAACACTGCAACCAGCGCTAACCAAGAATGGCTCTCAAAGTGTCTTGCCATATTACTGTCTGATGCCAGTTCTTAACTGTTGCTCGAGTGGATGCCCCCATGCCTGGAAGCATTCTGGACTGGGAGCTTTGAGGAACGTGGTCTAGTGGAAAGTGTCCCTGCCCATGGCAGGGAGGTTGGACTGGATGCTCTTTTAGGGCCCTTCAAATCCAAAGCATTCTAAGAGTCTGAGCTGCATTGCCTCAGTATCTTTTGGAGACAAGTGATGAGACAATTATTTTTCTTAGCCAGTAAAGCAGCACATTTTTTTCTTGCAGAAATTTTGTATGCACTTGCTGCAGTAAATGAGGATGTTATGGTTGTATGAAAGATCCAAGAAAAAACTCTGCAGAGCCTGCAGGAACGTACACAATAGTGCACCTCCTAAACACTGAATAAGACGTGATAGTTAATGCACTGACACTTATGGGTAGAAAATAACTAGTTGGCATAGAACACACACTTCTCTGCAGTTGGTGCTTTTCTGTGCCAAAACATACTTATAAATGAAGCAGTGATTTGGGTATCTGAAATAAATAAGTGGCAGATTCCAAGGCTCCAAGTTGCCTTATACCACATGGGGCAGCTGCTGAAAAATCTCTGAAGCAAAAATGTTCTTGCAAAGCCAATAGCACACTGTGGAGTTAGACAGCCAGAGAACATCTTAATTCAACTGCTGTCAGTCTTCTGGTTTGATACTAAAATGAATTTGTTAACCAAACAATCATCTGTGGATGAGAAAGCAGCTCTGGGCTGCATATTTTTACAAGCATTCTGTATTTTTCCCTATGTTGCTGTAGCATAACGACTTTTCATACTGACAGAAGAACAAACCAGTGTTTTAATTTTGAAAGTGTCATTACTCATGTATCTAATTTTCATGAATTAAAGTTTAAGTAGAAGACATAATGAATAGTGAAGTTGTGCATGTTTCTTCAGATTTATTCTTATTTCATATGGTGACTACAGAATGTATAATGTACTTCAGTTCTGGCTTCAAAGTCATACAGTCAGCTTTAACTGGATGGCATCCAAAAGTTACAGATACAAGAATTCTAAAATAAGTTGGCATAACTAGATACTTTTTATATCTTCAGTTTTCATCAAATTACAGACTTAACTAGAAATGATATAAAGTAATTTATAGCTAACACGCTCTCGTGTTATAACCAGTCCCGCAAATAAGACACAATTCCAGATTGCAAAAAATTGACTTTTGTTTTTTGAAATCTCACTAAAATATTTCTTAGGAGTGTATAGTACGAACCAGGTAATATTTTATACACTAAAAACAACATCCATCACAAGTCAGGTGACATTCACATACAAAATAACCGAAATATAAGTACCAGCAGGGCAAAACCTAAACCAGATAAAATAAAGACAGGTATGCACCTATACAAAAATACAGAAGTCCTCATGTTTCAAAGAGCACGGTAGAGCTCACTATATTCGTTTCCAAAGTAATTGTTTTCACTGTACTTCTACTCATAACGAATAAACAAAGACATAATAGAAATAAAGCTGATTCCATGTTACAAAGGGAATGAGTCACAAATGTTTCATGGTTCCTTTAAGCAGAAACCGTGAACAGGACCCAGTGGCTGCAATGTTGAAGCAGGATTTGCTAACATAACACACAACATAGTAAGCAAGAAGCAACATTTAGCTACACTCCTGTGCTTTTAGGCAACAAGTTCTATTTTTGAAGAATAAACATCAGCTTCTGATAGGAAACCCCCAGATTTTTTTTACATTAATTTATTTGTATTTACATATAAATTTGTACAAGGTAAAAAAATAAAGATGTATTAAAAATTATTGCAATGTTATCCAAACTGACTTATTTACCTCCTTTTTGTTTTCCAGTCCCTGTTCGAGCTGATGGTGGATGCTGTATATCTAATCATAATCCTGCTGTTATCACAGCTGTTATGTGCTTTATTTTTGATGACTTAAAGACAGATGTTCCAAAATTGCCCTAGATTCCTGCCAGCCTTTTCAATTGCATTATACAATCAATTAAACTTTCCTGACCCTATTCCTGTCTCTAGATAAAATTCAGATGCTGACACTTCAAGAAGCAAATCATGTATGTAAATTGGTTCTAATGACAGCTATTGATGTGTAGTCATATGCAAATAGAGTATTATCAAACATTAAAATGTCCAGGAGCAGTAGCTAGATGGACGCAGTCAAGAAAAATTAACTAGAAAATGCATTCTCCGGATACTTCCCACAGTATGTAATGCAATTAAACAGAAGCAAAGGGAAATTCACACTAGAAACTGCCTCTCTCCTGCCATGCCCATTTATTCCCCATCATCTGTTATTATTGTTGAGAATCTTCACATTGTGTCCCAATTAAGCAAATCTCTCAGAATTAATAAGGGTTCGCCTTCTCTATCACCACATCTTTAATGTTGGGAACTGAAAACATTGGCACCTCCTGCTGCACACGAGTGTGAGCAGTTAGAGCAAGAACAATTGGAAGATGTGCTTGCCAAAAAACGATTACAAGTCAAGCTTTATTGCAAGGGTGTCTTGTTTAGGAGGATTTAGCACAATTCGATGGGGTGACAGCAGTTGTCAGGCATTGATACTAAGCATAATAACTATTAAAGAGACAACTTATTTATTGAATATTCAGAGTGCTAAGGCATTGTTTGGGCATGCTTGGAATATAGATTATTTTGCTATGGTTTGTTACTCTTATAATGGAGATTTTTAAAAACTCCGGCCAAGAACTTAATTTTCTTTTATGTTCTACCCAGTGGGTTTCATAGAAGCCACTGATAAAAAGATGACAGCATTCAAAATTTCCTAAGAGTATGACTAATTCAACCTATCCAAAGCATTTCTTGATTCTACCTCGTAAGTCACCTATGAGAAGATGGCAAGGATTCTGCTGTATTTCTCTATATGTTTCACTTCCATCAATCTCAGCATTATGTCTTTCACTTCCTTTGTGTTTTCAAGCCTCTTCTCTTGGCTTTTTGCTATTTCATTTCCAAAAAGATCAGGAAAGGATATGAAAAAATTATGCCTTACCAAAGAACTCTATCATTTATTCCTACCTCACAATACAGAGCGAGCTGACAAGTTAAGGTTCAAAAAGGCTTTAAGAACTAGGACTGAAGGACCTTTCAGGGTTTTCCCTGCAATTTGAGCCCTCTCCTTTAAGGACTTGGTCTTCCCAATAAGCATCAGCAACCACTTGGGAAAGATTTTGTCTTTTACAGCCACTCCTGATAAAGAAATTTCAAATATTATTTGATTTTAGAATTTATAGTCTAATGTGTTGGTCCAGCACAGCTCTGCCTGACCCTTTGCCTGTTCTTTCATTATCTCTTTCACTCCGCTTCATTCTGCTGAAGGAGCCTCTTCATCCCATTCAGAAGAGAGAGCTAACACTGAAGATGTTTGTGTTACACCACACACCACAAGATACAGTGGTGCTCTGCCGCCACTTGAGGTAGTTGCCACCTTCAGATTTAGGTGCAGCCTGTTAACCTGCCCACAGCATACTAATATTTAGCACCACCAAAGTTAAAGGAAAGCAAAGATCCATTTTTCTCTTGCATGTGATTTCACGGAGAAGAATGTGACAGTTACACACTTGTGAGAAAAAGTGCAGTGAAAAGGAGCAACTGTTTTGGGATCCCTCTGCACCCAGGAGAGGACACATTCAACTCAAATCAAACTCAGCCCACTTGGCCTCCTGCAAGTCTTTTTCCATACTAATCTGGTATTGCACATCAACTCCGGACAATATTCTATTTTATTTTCACCTGTGCAAGGCAGAAGGAACAGACAGGAAAAGTCAACACTATTACCTAACATTTCTAGCAAAATCACCCCTTTTCTGACCTGAATTTTTCAAAGGCTAACTTGTACCTTCATAAAAATTGCAGCACAGGAAGGGAGTTTGGCCTTAATCAAACACCAACTTAGTAAACTGGGTTTCCCTATTTGTCTGCTCTGTATTGTATTATCACAAGCACACTGGAATTACGTTAAGATGTAAAGCTACAACGTTTATTCATGTTCTCCCCTTTCTTCTTTCCATCCTCAAGGGATCTACCTTGGATAACACAAGCAGAGACTACTTCAATGCCAGGTAAGTTACCAGTTCCTTGTGTCCAGAGAAATAGTTAAAGCTCTTGGACACATTACAAAACTCCCCCAGGAGCCCTGGCAAGTGCTTGAAGTTTAATGCAAATTCATTAACCAGGAGAAGATTTTGAAGAAGAAAAATAAAAAGGAAAAAATGTCTCTGGTCACATGTCAAGAAATAAAACTGGGAGCCTGTGACAGTCTCAGATTACTCTAGTACAGAATCACTGAACATTATACACTCTTTAGTTAGTCATACATCATAGTTTTTCCTGGTCTGTAGGTGACAGAGAGATGCATAAACATTGCTTGTTTGCCAACAAATAGAGCACCTTCTCTGCTTCACTGAAACCAAAATAGATGCCCATCTCATTCATAGACAGCACAGCACTAAAATTACCTGTTCAGCTCTCTTGCCACAGCACTAAAATGAACACAACCAAAGGGAAAAGAAACACATAAGGAAATCTTCCATAGTGCATCTGTTACAAATACACATAAGGGGGACAACACAGGCTTGGCTTGGTTTTGTTTCAGAACAAATGTGTTATAGTCTAATGCCTGTGCTTAAGATATTAAATGGGATTCTCATGGGAGACATGTTACTGGATTCTACATACATTAAAATAGTTTTCTCATTAAGTGCTTCTTCAAGAGTCACCCTTTCCAGCTGGGAAGCTGCATTATAGAGCAATAACAGCTCCAGGGCCAGTTGTTGCCTTTATAAACCCTGCAGGGTCAAAATGCCACTGGGATGCAGACACACCTGCCAGCCCAGGTAGTGACTCTGGTTATTTTGCACTGCAAGCCTTCCCTCACTCTGGTGTTGTGACCACCTCAGAAATTTTAGCCATGACACCAGCACCATGCAAGTTCAACTCTTTTTGGAACACAATTTCTTTGTTTTTTCTTAGCCTCATACCCACTGAGTCCAAATTTCAGCCCAGCCTCTCCCTTTATCTCCTCATAAGAAATACTTATCACAGGGATTTGGGTGAAACTGAGAGGGATGAAAGTGGACCATAAGACACAACTCAGATTATTTCCAAGCTAGACTTAGGTCTGAGTTTAAATTTAAGTTAATACTTCATTGTTGGAAAAAGACAATTCTCCTGTTAGGCCTATCCCTACAGATATATACAGTTATCCAAAAGACTGGAAAAGATTTTTCATTTAAACTGACAAGAAAACTTAGCCAAACCTAAAGTTAAATCTTACTTAGCAACACACATCACTTCACCAGCACATCCTTTATGATTTCGATTTTGGTTCTTGTTTCTCTGCCCTATAAAAGGCTCCAAACTAAGCCAAAAAATTCTCCCAAAATACACATCTTCTGTGGCTGTTGTGGTCACAGGCAGCTGGGCACGTAACACGGCCAGACATATCCAGCCTGTGTCAGCAAACAGCTGCATCAGCCTTCAGCTTCAGCATTTGGGACCACAAGGCTGGCCTGCAGTCATATTTGCTTCCTTCACCTTTCCTCAGTATCCACCATCTGGTACAGATTTTAATTATTAGGAATCTTTTAACTGAATTAGCAAATTTTAGGTCAGGCCTTTGGTGAGTATTTTTTCTGCTGAAATTCAGGGAGTTCAGACACACGGATTTTGCTACTCTTAATGTTCTTTCAAATGGATCCGTATGAATAGTTCTTTTTATACAGATTACTGCATAGTTTATTTTGAACTATCAGAAAATTCAATTATCCTAAAAGATCTTTCATCCATGGAACTATCTGTCTTTAAACTCCTGACACATTTTTGGAAGAAACTTTCTTCCTCTCAAACTTATTGAATATTTGCCACAAAGACAAGATGACTAAAATCTCTACTTTGTCATAAGGCTTAAAATCCACACATTTCAGTGAAATGATTTGTAAGAAGACAAGCACACTTTAAGGGCATAAACAAGAGAATTCAATCAATAGCGACAATGTACATAAGAGTTTTCAGATTCTAAACCACAGCACCTTTGATGTTGTATATTGCAGTTGTAAAGGAAAGCTGTTATTAAGATTAAAATAATTATTTCAAAATAGTGAGGAATGCCAACTCTATCATCCATTAGGCCTCCTAAATAACTAGATGTAACAGCATTAAAAGTACACATCAGAAGCAAACTCATGAAAAACAGTGTGGGTGTATCTAAGTCAACAAGCGTATCAGATCTTCATATATACCCAAACCACAGAACAGAAAGTAATTCCAATCATGTTTTGTTTTTTAAAGACTTTCCGCACATTTTTACATAGGCAGAAACAGGTTAAATTAGACCTTCCTTAAAAAAAAAAAGGTAACTATTCATCTGTGTTTATGATGAATTTATATTAGACATCAGCATGTTTATTGCATCATTCATTAGGTATAATACCCTCAATAAGGGCCTCTTACCTAAATTACAAAGGCCTTGCAAACACTTAATGTATATTGAGGTAACTCTAGAGTTCTTCCAAAGGAGCAACCTAATCTGATCTACGTGTACTGTTCCATCAGGACAGACTCCATTCTCAGTGCTGTTTGATCAGAGCTCTTTCATGGAATCTGAAAGTGGGGAATGTCTTCCCAAGTGTCAGAAAAATACTCATTAAAATGTGAACTTTGAGCACAATTCTCTCACAGGGCTTTAATTTCTCACTGCATGACCACTGTTCCACATGTCATCTTATTTCAATTTGAAATACTTCCTAATTATCTTTTTATCTTATTAAAGGGTGAAAATTCTCCAAGCAGTACTTTTCTCTGGAGATTTGTTTCCCTCCAGAGAGGCTCTGTTAATATGTGCAGTCTGATTTGCTGTCCTTTTGGATTATCTTGGTCTAAAGGCTATTCCTTTGCTACACTCAAACAGGTAGGCTAACTGTAAAATAACATCATAAGTCCAATATCTTCCTTCCTTCTTTTCAAACCATTAGCCTCTAAAGAATATTTCCCCTTACATACTTCTTCCTCATTTACAATTTCAGTATCTCATAGAAACTTTTCACATACACTTGTACATGCTGCTTCCTTCTCATTGTGTTTCACTATCAGGTTTGGGAAAAAAGTACGAAAATGACATTTAATATGTTTTTATGAACACAATCAACTAGCAGAATTGATGTATCTATTCCACAAAGCTCAATACACATAGTTCCTCAAATAGAGGAACAACACGTGCCATTCTATCCTGATTTCCAAAATAAAAGTTTAAATCAGCACATACAGTTCAACCCCTGACAAGTCCACATATGACAAGTCTCAATATGGAGAAAAATGTATGAATTGCAAGATATACTAGATTTAGTAACACAAAGTAATTATTCAAACCCATGTTGAAATCCTCAATACAAAGTACTGGATAAATAAGCATGACAGTCCTAGATCTGAAGATACCTCTCCATTCTCTGGAAGAACCCACCCACCAATTTGTCATCAAGCACTCTGGAAACTTTCTTTTCTTAGTACTAAACTCGCATGCAACATGTACATTGCCAAAATAGTCAGCCTTACACCATAGTACAGCCCTTTGCCTGGCAGTTGGTAGAACTCATGCTTTGGGCTCTGTTGCTTCCAGAGACCAAGTTGTGTGTGATCTATAAACATTCATCCTTCATTCTGAAACTCTAGTGTCCCATCCAATCTTATATTTATGAGCTCTACTCCAAACAAGCAAAAGGCCTCCTGCTGCTTTCTGCAGAATGAAAGCATGTGTCTGACAGGAAGCAGAGAAAGCTATTTCAGGATTATCCATGTGGCTCAAAGTTAAACAGGATTTCAAGATGAAAATGTAGCAGATCTATAAAACATAACCCCTTTATGTTTTTGAGGAATATTTAATATGAAAACCCATAAATCCGTATCATTTTTAGCTTAAAAATGGGCAAAAAATTTAGTAATACTTGTTTTGTAACAATAACCTCATTTCTTTAAAAGAGCAGACCTTCTTTAGAAGGCAAAGATCCAGGTTAACAAAAGGTTAATATCTGTCACCTGACAGAGATCAGTATCTCCCCATTCCGGTGGCTAAAGTTACAGAGGCTGCAACAATTAAACCATAAGAAAGCCATAACCACTGTAATGTAATAGTTGTATTAGTCAGGCAGATCGTTTTACATTGCCTGGTATTCTGAAAGATCCCATGAGGATTCCAGATGTAAATTCTTGACAAAAAAGGACATGATAGAAGTGTCTCAAAGATTTATTTTTACTTTCTGTTCAGCACAGTGAGCACATGGGAGAATAACGAGTCCATTCATTCATAATTGCAGATGGTTTACACATCTTGCTGAAACATGAGCATTAATGTGTTATATAGAGCTCTGTTTCCAAAGTGTTACAATAATTATTCTTTGATTTGCATGTTTGGAGTGTATACATATATGCATAAACTCCTCTGAGCTCCTGTTACACTTATTGCTGTTAAACTCATGTCAATCACAAATCAAATCATCTCATCACTGAAAGGTAGGGATGCTGTACAGTTATTGATACATAACTACACAGTTCACATTCTGAGAGGTTCTGGCAAGGCAAGGCATTCAGACTCATTCCTGTGGGCTACACAGTGTGAACCTCCTCACCCATGTTAGCTGATAACAGCACCTCATATAACATGGATATTTATACCACCACTGTAAGATTACTTCCAGTCCTTCTGGAAATCCCACGAGCTAACTGGTTACTATACGCAAGCCTTTCATAATATTCAAAGATACTATCAAAGATACTATTTCAAAGCAGGAAAGCTACTAAGCAGTAAGAGAAAAGCAGGTTGGGGGGCTTTAAATCAAGTGTTAAAACTCTTTGGATTAATTTCTTTCCATTTCACAGGTATTTTTTCTTGGTTTTGAGTTTCATTCCCTCTCCTGTTCTATCTCCTTCCTTGTCCTCCAGATCAGCAAGACTGTTTACCCATAAAATGCTGTGTGCCCTCCAGTTTTATAATCAATGCTTTTTTAGCCCAATATGCTTCCAAAGGCATTCCACCTCTAACTTCATTGTGCAATGATTAATCTTTACATCTTTTTCAGTCCTGTCAAGTTTCTCTACCCAAAGGTGCTTTTTCAATGTATTTATTTATTAGTAATAATACTGTTTCCATTTATGGGATTACTGCATCCCATTTCTCTTATTTTTTGTGATCTTTTCACATAGACATAATTTGTATGAAAACATTCAAGCAATGTGCTCAAATTTAAAAAGGACAGGACAAGTCAACAGAGTACAGATGTAAACATAAAAGGAGGTGCTTAATTTTCAGAAGTCCCAAGGCCTTCAGCCTCCATGTCAGCTTGATTTTCATCGTGAGATCCTTTGCACATCCTGGTTATGTTTGGTAATACAACTACAGGGACATAAGGTCACTCACTGCCAAACAGCCTCTTCCCTCTCATGCTGGGTATGCTACTTGTTGAATTAAAAATTCATCCTAATTATGAAAACTACAGTTCAAAATTCTCATAATTTAGCACTAAAACCACCTCAGAGTAGTTGAGCTGGCAATCCCACTGCACAGATCTTACATGGGCAAAGTCACCATGTGGCAACTGGAGTGAATGCCAATCTGAAACAAGAAGAAACCTTTCCTGCTGCCCTATTTCACACAAATTTATATGTTTTAAATAAATTAAGTACTTCAGATGTTCTCCCAAGTTGTCCTCCACTTTCTTAAATAAACAAACAAACCTCCACATGGGTTCTTCTGGCACCTTCTGCAGTTTTGGCACATCACAGGCATCCCATCCCAGTCCCCTGGGCACATCCTCAGCCAGAAAGGGAGAACATACAGAAGGTGCAGAGCCCATGACCTCCTGTCTATGTCCACAGCCCTAATGATGAATTCCCTCAACACAAACGAGATGTGACATGGCTTGTGCAAGTTCCCTCCTGTTCAAGGGAAAGGTGGGTGAAGCTGCACACTGATAGATACCAAAGCTCTTATAAACAGCACAAGAATCTGTAACAATAGCATTCTGGGAGGTTTTGTCTGACAAGAATTTTGCTGCATGGACTACACCTCATGCACTTCTTTAAGATTCCAATTTAGTGGATGCTCTCTTTCTATTAGTTTACAAAAATTCAGAAAGAACATAACTGGGTTTTTGTACAGAAACAATTGTTCTTTTTCCCTATGCCACTGAGCTTTCATGTAGTTATCCTCAAAGATTACTTACAGCAATTAAAAAAAGATGTTTCATGTCATTTGATAGAAAATAATCTACTTAGTTATTGACATCCCAAATTTCCCAGGGAAAGAGAAAAAAGTTATTTTGAAGTGTCCATGCAAAACAAGTTGGCCCAACCTGACAAGAAAACACAATAACAATTTCGAGCTGAGTATTTCTCAGCCCATTTCTACCTTAGCTATGGACCTTAGATACACTTTTATTTAGTTTACAGCTATGCATAGGTAACACTGAAGAAAATTCCTATTAGTAATGGATATATCCTGACATTCTCATTCATAAATGCTGCAGCTTTCTGGAACACAGGTAAAGTTCATTGTTACCCAGTAATTTCTACCTAGTCAGAATGAGTTAAGAGGCTTGCACTTATAAAGAATGCAGGATACAAAATGTATTATAAACATGTCAAAATAGGAAAGGGAATTAGTGATGATGGTTGAATCTCCCAAGAGCTTCAGGTTCAATTCACAAAGGGTCTTATTTGAGCTTTACACAAAACCACTTGAATCTGAAACTGGTGTGAACACAGAAACAGCATCTGCCCATCTCAACCCCACTCTTAGCATTCCATCCAGACGAGACATAGTAGGAACCTTATTCTTTTATAATTTTGGTACTTCTTTTGGTCACTGTTGATGCTGGAAACTGCAATGTAGGACTCGGACAAAAAGCAAAAGAAAGTTCTGGAAATATTCTGAATTGGTAATAGAGAAGCAATGTGCAAATTCACACTCACCATACCAGGATTTATTTACCCAAAACACATACTGTAGAGCGTGCAATAGTCCCTACAAAGAATGAGAATCCAGCTATAAACGGAGAGACTCAAAGGGTTAGAGGGTTGAAGTGGGGAATAGGTAAGAAAAAAAAGAACAACAAAAAAACCAAAACATGAATCCACATTATTGGATAATTAAGCTATTGTAAGTTTTCATAGGGGTGAAGGATCTTGAGACAACTGGTATGAGTTCTTAGCTGGGAGCAGAGAAAAATTTAGTTGAGACAAATAGTAAATATCTTCTTTTTCTGACAGATTCTTTTTATGACTAAAAGCAAGGGTGGAGTATAAGAAACAAACTTGCCATGAAAAGCTATTTTTTCACTTCACCCATGTGAAAGAGTCAAAATTCCCCAATATGGTGATTAAGCAAAAATTAATGATCTTGCCTGGAGGATACATTTTTTTTGCTGTCATAAAAGCATCAGCTATTGAACTAAAAGCAGGGTTTGTGTGGAAAGGTAATTATCCTCTGAATTGGAAATTAAAAAACCCAAAAAGCAAACCAAACCAAACACTTGAAAATATACACATTTTCTTATATGAACAGTGATGACATAAAACCCGAGGGTATTCTCTTGTTGCTTTGTTGGTTTGGGGTTTTTTTTTAAGAGAGATATTCTTTGTATGTCACACTTAGAACAAAAAAGTAAACATCTATTACACACAAAACCTAAATTATTCTGCACATGACATCGCATTAGGCAGGCTTTGAATTTTTTTTTCTTGAACTCTAAAAGCTCGTGTGTTGCAGACACTAAAGCAACGAAACTGAATCTACAGAAGAAAATGGAATTATATAGCCTTAAGCACTATGGAGTCTGCATGCTGTTCTTTGTTAAACAAGCGCCATACTCCCTGTCTGTCAGGGCTCCCATTTTCAGCGATAGCTCAGCACTGCCTCTCTAAATGACACATAGCAAAGAAAATAAGGTTTTCAATGAAGCCTCACACAATTAAAATGTTAAATATTTCACATACTATTCTGGTGTCTGCAGGAGGTAAAGCTTCACATGGAGCTAACTTATCCTCCACAGTCAAAGGAAATAAAGCAGTTTCTGCCATCAGATGGCTTACCTAAATGCATGCTCCAAAGAGATTGCACATGCTTTGCTTTAATACTAGAGAGAGAAGGAAAGAGGGGGATGGAGGCAGGAAAAAGGCCAAATTACAAAGAGCGGTTCAGCCTCTTATGACAGACAGTAACTATGGGTCAGACTGTACAACTGATTTTTCAGCAGAACATTTCTTTGATTTCTATAGGGAGTTTAACTTAAATTCATGATGCAACAAGCACTTATTAAAGCACATATGTTCAGGAAAAAAAAAACCTCATTTGTTTAATTTTCGCTCTTTTTCCCACTGAAAACTGAGAAAACCACCTATTGCAATAGAATAAGATCATCCCTTCAAGCCTCAAAATTTAAGGAACTTTGAGACACAAAAAGTAGTTTGCTGAATGGGGTAAATACAACTATTTGCAAATAAAGTTTGGTAAGTGCCTAAGAACTTACAGGATTGGAGCCCAAATTGCTGGGTGGATTTTCAGTGCTGCTTTCTTCTGCCCTCTCCTTAGAGCTCCAAGGAGTAGGTTAAGTGAGAGAGCAGCATGAGCAGAGCACACACAAAGCATCAGAACTCACCAAGTGTACTAACTTCTTAACTGGGTAATGATCAAGATTTTGCAATGCCTCCATAGCACTAATAGGGTACAATCCCAGCCAGATTTGGCCCACGCTGTCCTACCGTCCTAGCCCATTCCTGGGAAGGTGCACATTCCTGACTAACCACAGGAGGGCTCTGCCAGTGCTCCCAGCCCGATCCAGGCTACACAGAAAACGGCACAAAAAGTAGGTGTTTCGGATTGGAAACGACACAGTGGCCTAGCAGGGTCACTTTGGCAACATGCAAAAGCTCCATTAGAAAAGGAGTTAAAAGTTCTGATACACCGCACTGCAGTTAGTCACAGAAACAACTTACTGAGGATTTCACATGTCACACTTGCTGGTTCTTCAGTTTTAAAAGACAGGAAAGAGTGTCCTTGCCTACGTTTATCTCTAACTGCCTGCAAAAGCAAGGTAACATTTCACTTTTACATGTCATACAGGAGACTTCGTGTGTGCAGCACTAAGGCTGATGTCTAACAGCAAATCTGCTTTGCACAGTTATTACACACTGTTTGTATCTGAAAAACATTTAAGTCTTTGCTCAGTCCAAGTCCACCCTCTCTCCTCAGCTACACACAAATATTACACATTTTCTGCCATAAAAGTGAAAGAACAGAGATAAGATATGAAAAATACTGAAGTCACGAGGGTAAGAGTTGGAAAGTTAACAACATGACAGCTCCATGTGCAACAAGATGTTCCAGATGCATAATGCCTTCTCTAGGGGAAAAGAGTAAACCAAACAAATCCCATACATTTGATTTTTCCAACCAATTTTCTAATTCACAAAATAGTTAGGCAGTGAGGAAAAAAAAAAAGAGAGAGGGATGGGGGACATGATGCACAAATGCATCTCAAATGTTGACAGAAGCAATAGCACTCAAAGACTGAAAGAAGGGAGGTTTTGGAAACACCTGGTATAAGCAGCACAGTTTACAATTTAGGCATTTATGATCCTTCCCCAAAAAGCTGCATAATCTTGGTTCACAACTATCCATCTTCTTAATCCAGGCCCTCAGTACAAAGAACAAAAAGCATACTCCAATGCACTCCTTGAGGACACAACAGTTCTCGTGTTTCTCCACTTACTTTTCCAGCCCTCATTTTCTACACCTTTTTGTACACACGCTTAAAGTCAAGCATTTAATTTTATTCCAGATAAGAGCAGTGTTTTTTCAGGGTTTCTGCCAGAATGGCAAGTCAGCAGAATTTTGACAAACTGCAGCAGGAATGTGAAGAGTAAAGGCAGGTTATCCCATCACCTGAAAAGTGCTGATAATAACAGTTACCAAGCTGGAGAACCACTTGGAATATTTAATCTGTACCACAGCCTGATTAATCTTCATCCTTGTCACCGCCACTCTGCCTAACCCTACCTAATGGTCTAAGGCATCTGGTGTTACAGTGGCCTATTAGAATGGAGAACTGGTTCCATCCCTGCACAGCCTCCTGCAAAACCATGGCCAGACCCCACACAGATCAACAAAGTAGTTGGAAAGACAGCAAGATTGAGGTGCTACATCTTTTTTCAATTGAATATTTGGCCAAACTGCTGTATTAAACACACAGACACACACACAAAACACACAACCAAACAACCCCCCAAAAATCCAACAACAACCCAGATATTCTATCTGCTTTCTCTGTCAGAAAAAGAAAAACCTTGGGAAAGGAAGCAAACATGGAGAAAGAGGCTGGACCTGCAAGAGTACTCCCACAGCACACAACCTGTCCACGTGTAACACCTCGTAAGTGTTTGAGCCTGTGGTAACAGGGAAAACACACTTGAGGAACCTCATAGAGTCTGGACCAACTCCTAGCTACACATTTAAACACATATCATATAAATCAAAAAGTGTATTTGTATCAATTTGACATGTTATGAATGATACAAAGTTGACTTGCTTTTTTCCAACAAAGGAATAAACTCACATTCTCACTTCTGTTTTTCTTTTCCATTTTTATTCTTTTCCTCATAACATCCAACACTTAACTAAAGAAACCACATAACTACCATGAAAGAATATGAGGAGAATAGCACACTTTCCATGGAGAAACAAGGTGCAGCACCAGGAACACACCAGCTAGTGCAGAGGAGGCAGAATAAGGAATTATCAAGTTCTCCAGTACTCATCATGGAAGATTTCAGGCATCCTCTTATTTCATAGTTAACTTCACACAGGGATACACAGACCTTCATTAATTCATCCTCCTGTTGAAAGGCCAGTATCCTACAGCAAAGCTCTGTGACACAAGACCCAGTAAGAGAACGCACAATAACTCAGAATTTCATTTGGTTTCTGTCCAGACAAACTGAGTCAAGTAGATTACAGATAAAATAAAATTATCCAAGTCAAAGAAAAAGTCTGCAGCCTTTTCCCAGAATCTGCTTTGTGACTATTCTAACAAACATGCTTGAGACAGGCCACTGTGTTTTATATGCTCTGCCTTTTCTTAAGGTGGCTCATTTTATTAACTCTCAGAGTTGACAGAGCACACGTGGAAGCTCATCCCTTCCAAGCAACAGGGTCCCCAAAATTACTGATTTCACAAGGCTGGTAATTCACCTGAGTGTCAACCTCAAAGTCCATGATAAAGGACTAAATATAGAAGCCTTTACCTTAGATTTATGGCAAAAGCTTGGAGCTTTTGCCAGGCAGCATAGAGGGAAGTCTTCCAATTCAAAACACAGGGAATTTTCAATGGAACATCAGCAGAGCGGTTATGGCACTACTGAAGCAATAGAACTCTTGAAGACCTACCACCAGCTTTTTCACATAAACACAGTGTTCTGCACATAAATTGAGAGAGACTTCAACAGAAATGTTTGCATTTCAACACAAGTCTCCTTGGTGAGTGATCTAGCTTGTCTCTAACATCAAAGAGATGTACAGTAACATCTTCTGGCTTGCAAAAGAAAACACACACAAAACCCACCCAGAACTGAAAGTATAGTGAACTACAGAAGAGCAGCCAAAGGAAGAGAAAACCAAATGGATAAACCAGATCATGCTCCAGAAACAGGACTGAATAAAGATATAGATAGCCTGGCAAGCTCAACATTTCTAGGAAGTGCTGATATGTCACTGTATTGCCAAAATTAGAGAAACTATGTAGGAAGCAATTAGCTACTGTTTCCTTACCCCTACTTAAAATGATCGTTAAAGGCTATATTGTAATATGCAGTTGGTCATACCAATTCAGCATGAACATGTCGGTATGAAAAATGCCATTTATTCAATCTCAACTTTAAAAAAAAAATCAAATTGAGCTGAAAGAAATAACAATTCTTTTCCTGACCTATTCTGCATTTACACTCAAATTCTAATGCCCAACACGCAGCTTTGTTGCGCACATTGTATGAGTGTTCTCCATAATTAAAGCTTTATTTGAACCTCCCCCCTCTTTCCACAACACTCTTGGTTAGATCAAAACAGTAGAGACAAAAACTGAAACATGCCTGGGGTGCAGGAGTGAACAAGAAAGACTATTCAGCAAAGTAGGCTAATGGTGGTGGGGAGGAAGGGGATTGATTTTTACATCTTAGAAGTGTTGAGCCTGCAAATATTACTGAACTCACATCTGGGAACAAAGCTCTGCTTTAAGTTCACCCGTGAGTGTTGCTAAGCAATGGAGAAAAGGCGAGTGACAGGGAGAGTGCCTGACTTTAGGATTAAGAGAATGGATAGAAGATAAAGTGCAGTTTCTTCATAGCCTTATTTACATGAAGTTCTGAGTTCTTTCTTTTTATTGCCTGTCTTCCAAACTATTTTTACCCTGATTGATCAGGTCTGGTTCAGTACCTGTACCAACGCACACCCAGCACAGAGAGAGGTGCTGCATCCTGGAGCACTGGCACAAGAACTTGCACACCCGAACTGTCAACATCTGTCTCTGGATTAAACAGGTAAGAACAAGAGAAACTGTCCTGATGCAAATATTATAGAAGTTGATGTCTTTATTTTAGAGAAGTACAGCAGACATTTGCTTTTGTGTAACTTAAACTATGCATTGTATGGGAAATATAATGCTTGTGATAGCTACGTCTTGTTCTAACTTGTTCTTATACTGGTAGTTACAAAATGGTGAAGTATTTTATCAGATAAGATCAATAAGTGCTATGTCTTCACCTGACTTTAGTTTTTCTGTCCATTCTCTACTGGCATCTTGATATTCTAAAAGTTTCTCATTCTGCTTTAGAAATCTCTACGGATTTTTCCAATCCTTAGGAAAGCAACAACATATTTTCAACTGTAGACAAATACTTGCCAGAAAACATTTGTTGTCTTGCTCAGCAAAATGCCTCCCTAAACCATAGCATGTACATTTGTAAAGCATGCATTGTTGGAACAGTAAATTGAATTCTCTGTTTCATTTTCGCATGGCAGCAGTAGTTTTTTTTTTCTTTTTTTAAGTCATCATAAATACACTAGAATGCTCATCTCTTTATTACTGAGGATTATATTCCATATGCTAAGGCATTGCAGCCTCACAGGTCATTTCATAGGCATTAAACTTTTACTGTATACCTGTCTTTTTAACATTTGCTAATAATTCATGTGGAAAGAGAGTGACGTTTGTTGCTGAGTAACAGATGTCTGCATGCACAGCATGAACTAGGAGCGTTTCTCAGTCTGAGATGTTAGATTATGATTAACTACCTAGACAGTATTCTAGTTAGAGATATTATGAAGGCCTTTCCCAAAACTCAGGATATTCAAAACATATCACTTCTGCAGCATTCCAGCACATGTGTTCCCTCCACATGGGATGCATTTCCCTGACAGGCAAATGGCACTTAACAGACTGAACAATAGAACTAATTAAGAAGATTGAGTCTTGTAATCATTTTTTACTTCGTACACCTTTGATATTTTCAGAAGCAGAGACTCTGAACCACATCTTTTAAGCTCAAAGAAGCACAATGTACAATGGCAAATTAAGCCACATGCTGCAGAAACAACCTATAAGTTTTCCACTAAAAGGTGATAAATTAATTACTGAGATTGGAAAATTTCCAATGCCTAACACAAAACAGGTCACCTCTTGTTCTAGGTTTTATTTACACAGACAGTCAGAAGCCAACCTATTGGCCATTGCTTTTGCAGCTGAACAGACATAGTCAAACCACTTTTCATCCTCCAAGAACTCATCCAGTGGCAACATAAACCAGGATGGAAGAAAGATGCTGTGGATAATCATGGTATCAGTTTCATATAGCAAACCTCTTGAAATGGGTGCCATGTAGAAAATGTAGAGAGATACATCATGTTGCATTACCTAATTGACTTTTTTTCCTTCTGCTTTTTATTAAAGAAAAGCAAGGAAGGAGAGAAGAAATCTTCCCTATCAGCAGCAGCAGGGGTTGCCTCAGGAAGATGATAATTCCCTCCTGCTACTCTGCTGACAACCACCAAGCTGCACAGGAGGAGCAAGGCATTTTAATCATGGAATTGGAAAACACAGCAGTTTCTAAAGCTGCATCTCACCTTGGTTGATTTACATCACCTTAGGATCAACTGGCTTTCTATGGAATTATGTTATATGTGGAAGATAACAGAAGGAAAAATTCAGTGTCATTTCTAGTTTAGCTGTGCATGAGGGGCAGGGTATCTATGTACATAAACAGTTTTGTAGCATCTTGGAAAAGCAGGAACCACTGAATTCCTTAAAAACACAGTGCAAACTCAAGGGCTCCCTAATTCCATACTAATTGTTTTATAAATGCTGTGCTTTAAAATACACAGAATTAAATTTAAAAGGTAAACCAGAAAATATTAACAATTGACAAGCCAGGATCCAAGCCAACATCCACTGAAGCCATCAGAAAACCTGTGACAGAGGCCTCAAAGCTTTGACTCTGGCTCCTTCAGCAGATTATCATTGCAACCAAGGCACCCCATAAGGGGCTGCCAAGAAAAACGCAAATCTTGTGTCAAAGACAGTCAGACACCCCGAAAATTAAAAATTTGAGCACACAGCAAGTTACATGCAGCAGCTTTGGGCATGTGGCACAACATCTGCTACAAAAACACTAGAAAGCAGACCTCTGGCAAACTGGACCACTGCCAGCTCTCAAGATTATTCCCCCCCGCTCCCCCCTCCCCGACAAGGCTGTCAAGTTACTGGACAGATGGCAGCTGAGACACGCACTGGATAGTTAGCTCACTTAACAATCAAGTATGCTGGATGATTTCAGAGTCACTCTGCACCAAGCATTGTATTTTCTAGTGAACCGTTAACACTATGTCCTAATAGGAACACAGTTCGGTATTAAGAAACTGGCAGATTTTGTATTTTACAAGACAGTTTCTTCAGAACAATTTGTCAAGGAACATTAGATCTGCCTTCATGAATAAAGTGAGAATATGCCAAGTTTACTGGGCTGGTTTGCTCATCATTTTAACTCGACAGTTTTTGAAGTATGAGGCTGGAAACAAACACTAAGATGCGGGACAGTGACCCACATCAGCTGCTTGCAGGGGTGCAGTTGGCTCAGAGCAGGGTGGGTGTTAAGAGCACACAGGACACCCCAGCCCAGCTCTGCTGCCTTGCCCTGCAGCAGGACATGGCACTGACAGGAGAGTCATCACCACCAGCCTATTGGGTGATATTTGTCACTCGAGTGTATAGATGTGAGAATTTATCCCAGAAAAATTAATAGTTCTTGGATTTAAATGGGTTTAGTCTGTAAACAAAATCTGGCCCTTAATGGGGCAAATAATTCTGTACTAAGCACTAGCACACAGAGTGCAGGTGAACTCATAAAGCCCCAGTGTTAAATCTTTTAGTTCTTCCTCATGATTATGTCTGTAACACATTTGTAGACTTATTGGCAATGTTACTCAATTGATTTCCTTGTCCATAAAATAGCAGGGCAAGAATAATCTTTGAAAAAAATGTATGTTGTTTTATCTTTAAATTCTCCCTCCTCCACGTTTTGTTTCTGTTGCATACCCATTTGACCCATGGAGCTGGTCAATGGGGTAATTAACTACAAAAAGAAGTTATTTGTCCCATATTTGGCTCCCACAACTGTTTTATTCATCAATGTTGCACCTACAAAGCACCCAGAAATAATAGACAACCACCACCACTTTTCTGCCTGCATTATAGAAAGGGGAGGGAATTGGGATAAAAACCTGAAAAACCAGCAGAAAAGTAGAAAGACAAGGATGACAGAGAACTAAAAGCTAGCTCTCCTGAAGGAGGTGGGCATGTGGCATGGACACAGGTAAAGCCAGCACCTCACATTTCTTATCTGTTAGCTCAGCCACAAAGAGCAGGACTGAAGCCAACTGAAAAGTGCAAAGCATTTCTAGTGGGCAATCAAGAACAGGCTCCGACTGGTGCTGTGCATGTCTTGCACTTCGGACCCACATTCTGAGCTCCCCAAAAGCACAGACCTTGGACTACTCCAAGTGCTGAACCAAAAGAAGCTGCACTGTGTGTTACAATGATCTGAAAACTCCCAGAGCAGTGAGCCTGGCTATGGTCAGTCTGAACATCACACAGACCTTCTATTCACTTTCCCTTTCTGATGTGACACAAGTTTTCTTTAGAGACATTTACAGTGCATCACCATAGTTATATCAGGAAAATCAACAACAGCAGCTGAGAACTTATATGCCCTTCTCTTCCAATTCAGATGTGGAATGGTGGAACAAAAAACTCAGAACAGGAACAAGAACTCTGCCATTGCACTGAGCTCGTTAGCAGAACTCCTCTCTCTTGAGGAGGAGACTGTTGTGACTACCAGTGTATGATCACCACAGCAGGGAAGTCAGAGATGCAATTTAAAAAATTAAAGTGCAAACCAGTCAAAAATGGAGACAGAAGCAACCTCATCTTCTGGCTCAACTTAATGAAAATCTGATTAGACCTTAGTGAAATTTAATCTTTGCCTTCCAGGCCTTCTGAGACAACAATAAAGATCTTCTGAGGTCATAAACTATCAAGAGAGGAGAGACACCACTCAACCACAGGAAAATAGCAGAGAAAAATTGCTTTTCTTGGCACTAATCACCTGTTATATCTGAAAAAAAGTCATTAAAAAGTAAATGACGAAAAGCTAGACATAACTACTTTTAAATACAAAAATACACTTGATCAGATAGAAAGTAATAAAATAATATCAAAAACACAAGGCAAATTAGCTACAGCAATAATTAGGAATGCCAGACATTCAGAAGAGAGTATTTGTTCAATTTGCTAAGACAGCCAAGAGACAGAAAATTTGACTCCCAGCAGTCCTGCAATGGTAACATTTCATTTTCCTTTTTGTTCCTATTAAAAATTTACAGCAAAAACCAGAACAATCTACCAGATACATTTTTATATTATCGGCCCTTCTCCAGAACCATTCTGCTTCAAAATCACTCATTAGGCCAGAACAGCCAAACCGCAAGTCCCTGTCACCTTTCAGCCACAGAATCCACATTTCCTTATTCTGTCCCCTTTTAGTACCTATTCCTATGTTGCCTCATAAGAAAAAAAGGGAATTTTTTACTTTCCTCAAAACGTTTCTATTTCATAGACAGATAACACATGGTGCCATCAGCCCCCAAAGAGGCTAAACTGGATCTGCTTCCTGCATGTCCTTTAGCCATTTGCAGATGAGCAGAAAGCTTGCACTGGAGCAGGGCTGTTTGTTGGGTGCCATTCCCATCTGTCAGCTCAGCAGCAGCGACGGTACCAAATGAAGTCTTTCTGCTCATTCAGCATCTGTGGTTTAATATTTGCCAAGGGTTTGATCTTGGCCTCTTGGTTTGTGCCTACAGTACCCAGGATTCCCAGGTGGTCTCCCAGGCAAACATGAGCCTACTTTAGGCTGCTGAGCCTGCAGAATCTGCCTGCCATAAACCCTGTTCCGCTGACACAGTGTGTACTAGCAAACCCTACACACTGATGTTTCTTAGATTCTTCTGAGATAGTCGACTTATGGTCCATAAAGATCAGATTTTGCACCTTTCAGGAAAGAAAACAAGCAATTCTTACCAAAATAAAGCAATCTGGGATTTTTTTTTAAAAGGAAAACAACAAAAATGAGCAGGTGGTAAAACTCTATTTGTAATTTTTTCCTCTAGTTATCTAATACATCAGCTCATGAGACCAACTCATCTTTACCCTGTATCATGCCAGAATTTTAGGGCCAATCCTAATTATGGATGGGCAGATCTAAAGTAATCGAAGCTGATGTGCATAAATTAAGTTAAAAACTAGATGATGGTATCTATATCATCGAGGAGTTAATTTTTTCCCCCATTCTTTCCCCCTTATTCTTGCCTATAGAATCCTTCACTTAATTCCACAACTCATACAGTCATGCAACAAAAACATGGTTACATTGCTGATGGTTATACAGCAGAATTTATGTGAAATAACAGTAAAAAATTAAAATCCTATTTTAATCATGCAAATAAAAAATCCACAGTAATATTGTTAAATGCATCTATGCAGAAAACTAGAAACCTGGAATGACTATGGTAGTTTGATCTCTTACTGTGCAGATGTACAATAATTCTCAATCTGTTCTTGCCTGGGCAGGTAAGGGGCTGTAGACTATTCAAGATTAATTAGAAGGAACACATGTTCCTCATGAATGATGTCATGTCTAGTAATATACATAAATTAATTCATGTCAGCATTGGCCATGTTGTGTCATGAATTATTTTTTTTAAGTAAAGCATGCTGTATTTTTAACTGTAATTACTACAGATTGTCTATGGATTTTACAATCTGTAGAGAGATTTTATAGAAATTTTATAAAAGCATCAGACAATAATGAGTTGGTTTTCTGCTGGTTTGTTGTTGTTTTTTTTTTCCTTGTTTGATCTTTGCCAACTAACTGGGCTAAGAGAAGTCGTATTGTATGAACACATTATTTTCTGATTGGGTATCCATAATGTGAACACAGAGTGGTTATCACAAAGGCTCAGTAACAGCCACCTATTCCAAGGTTATCGCCTTGAGGAAACAGCACCGTCTTCAACACCAAACACAAAACAACATCACATTACACATGCAAAATTCAAGGCCTCAGCTTTAACTGTCCTTTGATCTTCCATAACAGAAGGAAGTGTAAACCAAGATCAAGTTTATTAACTACAGATCAAAGTGAAGTCTAGTTCTCCCCTTTCCAACAGCAATTAAAGACTGGAGGTGAATTTCTGGGGAAAATTATTTAGATTTTTATAGGTTATATTTTCAATCAGAAAAAGTGCTATTCTAATTTAAAAACACAACTTCTGGACTATGACCTGTATTTCTCCTAGCTCTAACTTGGAAATTCCTGCTCTTCCCCTGGTGTTCAGGTGTTTATTAATTGGGAGCATGGGCACGTAACTCCTATTAAGAGCTAACAGAACTATTGCAGTAATATAACAAAACTTAGAAGTCTGACCATTATTTTTAGAGGTGTTTTAACCACAGAAGATGTTCTGCCAATGGATTCAGCTTTACTGAGAGATTGGTAGTACAGGTTATTTGAAAACTCATTGAGTATAAAAAAAAAATATATTACTTCAAACTTGGAAGCACTTTGGAAATTGCCTTCTGTTCCTAACATCATGTGAATTCATCACTTAAGTGCATTGCACAACAAAAAGCTAAACTGCACTTGGATTTCACTTTTAGGAGCAGTTTAGTCACTTTTTATACCCCAAGAATTGTAATTCTTTACAACAGTGGCAGCTTGAAATGCATTATAGTGCCTAATTCTTTTGAAACTTAATTGTAGGATGCTCTTAGTATGGTCTTTAAAATAAACCACAATCTAAGCACCATAAAAACCTTACAGCTTCTTTCACAATTAAATTCCTTGAATGAAAAGCAGTATCTTGCAGTTTTGCAAGTCAAAGCAGCAGTTGTATATGCTCAAGCACAACTCAGTGTAAGCAGGTGCTGTTAGTGATGGAGACTTTATGACTGAACCCTTTTTTTTCAAAATATGAGCCAACACGAAACCAAGGTACCTGTGAATTACATGTGGGGTTTTTGTGTATCCATGCAAATATATCAGTTTTGAAAGAGGACAAATATTTTTATTACAAGTTTGAGCATTCTCACAGCAGTCAGCAGGAGGTTTGGGGTACTCTTCCTACTGGTAATCAAACCCTAAGACTGGCTCTTGTAAGGCATCACCACCCTCAGCTTGAACCACACTAAGTCAGCTCACCTAAAACAACATGTCCTAAAGTAGATTTTATTTCTTAAAATATCAGTTGACAGACAAGTGTTAAATGCTACCTTCTTTATTAAAAATAACACAGCCCTGCCTCTTCAAATTAACACTTTCACTGCCTCTTCTCCAGCTCATCTCAAGGACTCTGTTACATTCCAGTGCCACCAGACCCACGTATCAGTGGCTGGATTGCATTCAGGGTTCAGCATCTCAGAGCTTGTTTCAAAACCACAAGGTAAAACGCCCAGTAATCATTACCATACTGTTTTCAGCTCCCTCCTTAGATTGACAAGTACTGCTCAGGATAAAGGGGCAGGGGGAGGGGGAAAGGGAGGGGAGAGGAGGGTGTTAAAAAAATATTTTAAAACTACAGCCAATACAGACACTTTTCCCTACATTCCCAAATTAGTTGCATAATGCTGTTGCCCTTTTGTAAAGATAGATCACACTGGCACTTCAGAAATGGCTGCAGTTTCCAAGTGATGACAGAATTTCACATCCCCGCCCTATTCCCACCGAGTGCCAGGATGCTTTCCAATGCCTGCAGCAATGCTTTGAAGTAGGTGCAATTGCAGCAAATGCAAAAGATTAAAGGATTCTGGAGTTCATGGAAAGAGGTGCAGAGCTCACTATCAGCAAGAAGATTCAACTAAACATTTTAAATTTTGATTTAAAGAATTTCATCATGAGAAGAGTTACAGCATAACACTTTTCCCCAGGATATATTTTACATAACTGTCTCTGCTGCCTGTGACTGAATCCTTAGATGCACAGAAGTGGACATACATTCAGCCTTCCACCATCGTTCCCTGAGATAAGTGCAGATCTCACACACAGACAACAGCATACCAAGAACTGGAAGGTTGAAAAATGCTCAAAAATAGACTACAATATTACCTCAATATTTTCTTTTTTAAGAAGCTTTCACACAGAATGTTTAAAGGAGAAGTTGTACATTTAAAACATCCTCCCACAGGGGGAAGCTGCAATATTTCTGACAGACATTTTCCTTTTTGTTAGGAATTTCACTTACTCAGTATGCTGTCAATTTAGGAACCAGGAGTCGGAGCTTTCAAAAACCCAACTGATGACAAGTCCCAGCCACTATGTGTCCCTCCAAAGGTGACTTCCCAAAAATTGTATCTTTTAAAGTGGGGAGAGCAGGGTTGGTGGTAATATTTTTTTAAATTATTAATCCTTGCAATCACTACTGTTACTAAAGCAAACTTGAAGACTCAAACAGCAAAGGTTTTTACATCACATGCACTGCTGGCAAAACTGCATTACCCACATGGTAACATGAAATCTGCTCATTGACATACTGACATGAGCTTCTAGAGCATGCCATATAACAATCCTACAAATTTAAGTGTAAATGTAAGCCATAAAAGACTCCCTAAGACTTTCTGATGAGTACACAACCAGTTGAAAATAAAGCAGATCAGCTGCACTGATATTCTGTTTCTATTGTTGTTTAGAGATAAGTATAATTTGGAAACGGAACAGATCTGAGATTAAACGCCGCAAATAGAGCTGAGAAATAGAAGCCTCTTCTGTTACTCTGCTACTTTTATTTAACTCTGGGTCTGTCTGCCCAAACCTCATCCTCAAACTTGAGCTCCAATCTCTTCCTTTCCCTGATGGCACATCTTACCATCTCCAATCAAGATCTCAGCAGCTTCAGTCTGAATAGCACAGCCCTCTCCTCCCAGCCCACCGCAAAGCCTTTCACCTCCTGCCCATCTGTGCTCCTTCCTCAGCCTCTTCCCTGACTCTGCAGATCCCAACACTGCCTTAGGTGATGCAAAGCAGTGTTTTCAGCAGTAGGATGCTGGAGGGATCCTACAGTAGCTGAGGCATCACAACTATAGCAAGATGCTTGTACATTGCCTGAGCTGTGAGATCCACAGTGCCCATTAATTGGCATGAAAGGCTCGTGAAATGTGTGGGAACTCTCCCACCTTAGAGCTGACTCCGAGGAGCACTAGTCAAACTTCTGTAACTGGTGCACTTTCATTTTGGAATCCACATAAATTGCCTAACTGCATTTAACAAAGGTTGATTTGGGACTTTTTCAAAAGACAACATTGCTGAAATGAAGCTAATGCACATTTTTGTTTCTCCTGCTGGACCTGTTATACACTACCACCATAACAGATTTTATCCTGTTTCTAATACTTGTCCCTCTTCTTCCATCCTAGGCAGAACTGCTGAGACACTTTATGTGGGCATTACCAACCTCAGTGTCCTTGTGTAAGTTGTCTTCCTTTTTGATCTGTTTCCCATTGCTTTGTTAAAATTTAAGAAAGAGAGGAGTGAGGAAAAGGCATAAACAAGTGAGGGAGTGTTGGTTGCATCATTTGAACACCTAAAACTGCTGCAAGGTAAAGAACACAGTAAAACTAGTAGAAATATTTACAAAGATAAGTTTAAAGGCCTGATATATAAACAATACTCTCTGAGTTACAGCACTTTATAAGCGAGTCAGCATGAGAGCCCTAAGGCTACAGTAAAGTTAACAAGCATGAACAACAGAATTACCAACACCAGGACACAGTTTGTATATGCATCCTGTGCACATGCTTTTTCAGATGTAACTAATTTTTACTGAAGATAAATAGGAACGCTAATGAAAAACTTAGCCTGTGGCCCTGGGTTGGCTAGGTACCATGCACAATGAGAAAGCACAACAAAATTAAGAACTTTTTAAAATGTATTAGCAGTAATAGTGATTTTTAGCTCCCTGTTGTTCTGTCTTACATTTCCAGTGAGACCTAATGAGTTCATCAGACTTATATAACGATTTAAGATTTCTTTACTTGTGTAGAGCATATCATGCTTTCCAAATACTTGTATTTGGTCCACCTTCTCTCCAAGCTGGATGGCCGTTTGCTCTCCCCCAGCCCCTGTATCACTCCAGAGTGGAACACTGCTTAAACTGCTACATCCTCAGACCTCCTCTGGGCTTAGGAGTTAAATTTATCATTTTTTACCAATACAGTGGTACCTCTAACCCCCAAGGAGAGAACCGTGAGCACTCTGTTTAATCTAGTCTGCCCCCCACACTCTTTCTTCTGGACAAACTTTCAATAACACAGAGGTGTGAAGAGATGAAAGCAATACAGCAGAAGCCAACAACTCAAAATAGTAAATAACTCTATTCCCCAACTTGTGACTTCTAAGTTTGCTTGGCCAGTCCTCAAAGGTTCTTGCTGAGACCAGGAGGCCTTATCTGATGGAATTCAACATCAGTAACTTCAAAGTCATGCTCTGCAGGCATGATGGGGAAATCAATCCAACTGTGATACACAGTTATTAGATCAGCTATTGCCACTCAGAAAAGAAACCTGTGAACAGGCCCTTGAAAGTGTCAGCTCACTGATCATAAACAAAGGAAAAAATAAGAGGAGCAGTCCTCCAAGGAGCAGAGAATGAAATCTAACAGACCTTTTTGTATTTGTCACTACAAACCTGAATGGTGGCATCCAAGTTCTGTTTCCATTTTTTAAACTGTATTCATCCCTGCCTTGTAATCCCAAAATAACACTGGGAACAAGAAAATTCTAGAAGAAAAGGGAAATCATAGGTAGAAAACATCACCAACACAAAGAAACTGGAACTGTGATGCTCTTTCAGACTAGGAAAAAAGGTGATTTAGATGGCAATAAAGTATCACAACACCGTTTCAGAGTTTAAAACACTTTTCAGTTTAGAACACTTCTTCAAAGCTTAACTCTGAAGACATGATCCAGGTTGCCATAGGCAAATCCCTGAGAGTGTCCAGCCAAAAGGTCATCTGATGTGGCACACAGCAGGAGAAAAAAAAAAACACAGTATTTTCACCACCACCTCAGCCAGAGGACAGGACCAAACCAGGCTGATTCAGTGTTCCTACCAGATGGTGTGTGCCAAGAGGCTCCCACAGAGTGCTGGCTAGATGCTAAAGCTGCCCTAAAGATAACATACAATCTGAAATTGGAGATTGTGCAAAGATGCCACCTGCTTCCCCTTGCAGTGTAAGGAAGCCTCTGGATGGGAGCCAGTCCCAGAGGCACAGAGTGCTGCTGCTTGTTCACACATTCATACACAGGAGGGTGAATGTGGGTTTTCCTAGTGCAGAATTTCTATTCCAGCAAACATAGTGCTGTTGGGCATTTTCCCACTCCCCCTTCTATATATCCAGTGTAGTCTGGAGAGAAGAAAGAAGATGAGAAAGATCCATACCACCTTCTTAAAAACTCTTTTAACAAATTTAACTCTCTCCACTACCTTAAGCAGCAGATTCAAATCAAGATCAACATGTGTTGCTATACTTCCAAATAGGTCTTATCAAGGCCAGGCTTGCAAATACAGCCCAGAAGTAACCCAATCAGTATTTCCCTGTAATACAGCCTATCCTGTTCTGGAAGGCTTTTCATACAAGTAATTTGATGCAAAATCCTCCTCATTCTTTTAAACTCAAAACCAAGGATTTTTGCCAGAAACTGTTCAACATTTTATGCAAAACAGGAAACTTTGCCTCCCAACCCACAAGCTCCTGATACAAACAGCTGTGCTCTCCCTTCTACATCTCTAGTGCAATACCAAATCCCACTCTTTAATCCAGAACTCTTCTGTGTGACTGTTTTGGCATGATGAACACAGCCTTTCCTCGGGTCTTTGTGTCAGAAAGTTGTTACAGATGGAGATCAGAGCCAGTGTCCACTGGTGTAAGAGCAACAACCACAACAGAAGCACACATACACCTCCAGAACTAAACCGATCGTGAATTGAATGCTGTGCTCTTTTACAGAGAAAAAGAGATGTGCATTGGAGCGTGGAAGTTGTTATCTCACATCTAGTTTGTAGGAGAATTGGCTCTAAGACTCCAGACATACTAATCTGAAGAAAACTGAAAGTAAATGCTTCAACTACTGGTACAAAAAGTATCTGCTAATCCAGGCACTGAGCAGTGCTTCAACACAAGGGTAGCTTAAAGGTTGCTTGAAGTTACCAGCCCATTGCTCCAGGACTGGGCCTGCTGACCAAACTTCAGCATAAGTTTGGTTGCTCCCTAAGGCATCTTGCACCATATACCTTGATTTTGTATGTTTGACCTCTTTCAGGAAACACCAGCTGCCCTGCATTGGATAATAATAGGCTATTAAGATTTCAACACATCATTAAATTTAATAAATTTGAGGTTTGGGTTGGGGGGATTTGCAGGGATGGAGGTGGGGGAACAGCAGGAAGAAGCACATGGGTGACAGAAGCAGCATGTCATTTTTTACTCTTCTGGCTGGCAGTATCCCAAGCTACCGACCTCAGAAAGAGTCGGTGAAGTGTCACAGCATTTTCCCACTGCAGCTTCCCACCCCATTAATATGCTCTGCAAAGGTCTAGTGTCTGAACAGGAGGAAGCATCACCTCTTGAATCTTTACACTGCTCACTCCTGTTTTGACAGTGCTTGATTATAACCTATGGTGTAAAATCAAATGCATTTGCTTGCCTGCATTGCAGAGTGAAGGTGCTTAGCAGGTACATGGTATAACCCTTCAGAGTTGTATCCAGCTCTTATATTGTAGAGACATATCCTGTTGTTGTTTTTAACTGAAACACTGAGAGGATTATTTTAACAGTCTCAAAGCTACTTACTGCTGCGGAAGAAAGAGAAAACAGGAATATTGGGAAGAGTACAAGACGCAACGATACAAAAGTACAAACTCACAACATGGAGGACAGCTGTGCAAAACAAAGTTAGCAAAGCTTTCACTGGTCAGAGCACATACTGAAATGATAACCAGAAACCCAGAGTGATATTATTATGCTTTTGTTTTATGACCTTCTCAGAACTTCACTTGGCTGGAGAAAGTCCTGTAGTTTTGTACTTTCATTTCACCCCTAGAGCCAAGTATCACTTAGATACATTTATTTTCCCAGCATGTCATTTTAGGAAGTTGCAATTTTATTTAATACATGAAGTTGTTTCTCCTTTCTCAGAAAGGAGAGCTGTATCCAAACTTGTGTATTGCACATCTAAACAGTGAGCCAAATCACTGCACTGAGAAAGCATTTCATTTCAGACCATATCTTTGTTGACAAATTGTAATGAATAGCACACTTATACTACAGGCTTCCTTATGTTCTAAACTGTGTTTTTTTCCACAATATCCACATACAAAAATCTTCCTGTCCACTCTTGCAAGTGCTACAATTGTTACAGTGTAGAGCAAAATTCCCATTTTGCTTTCAACTAAAATTTCTCAACATACACACTTGCAACATAAATCTGGCTAAAATACTGGGAGGCAGATAGATCCATGAGGGCTTGTACATTTGCTCTCAATGTATCCACACACTGTATGCTACTTTCCTCTTACCTGGTTAATAGCCATCTCTTTCCTTCTATGAAAGCAGCTCTGTTAAGTAAATCAGTGTATGGTGTTTCCCCGGTGCTCTTCCAGTTGTCCAAGGAACGATCTAGAACAGCAGGCAAACTAACCATTCCCTTGTATTCATTACTGACATCCTGAGTAGTGTTTGAAAGGAACAAAAACACCTACAAGAGGTTGGTAGAAGTAAGGGTCATTTAAGACTAAGAGAGCACAAAGGGGTTGGGCCTGATGGCCTCTGGAGATCCCCCTTCCTACCTCAACCATTCTGTGATTTCCAGGCCATAAGCAAAATTCAGCAAAGGCAATGTGATACAGGAACAGATCTCCTTTATGATCTTTGTGCTGCCTAACAATCTGATTAAACCTTTTCCTGCCAAACACCATATGGTCAGGCCACATCATGAGCCACGGCATGGCAGCATAAGTTATTAAAGGAATAAAGCAGAAGGTCATGTCTAAAAGGTCAGCTCCTATCTGCTATCACTTGCCTTTCTCAGCAGATGCTCATGGCCCTGCTTCTTCCTCCACAAACAGCCATAGAACAGTGAACAGCTTTTAGAGTCTTCAAATGTTCACACACACCTTGTAGCAAATGAACTTTGGGAACCAAAGTGCCACCAGAGGCTTGAGTAGTGTTTGGGCAGCCTGTACTTTCAAAGGAAAGAATCCAACTACACCGAACACTTTCACCAGACATTAAAATATATATAAAAGAAGTGCCTCTTCAATGGCCTACCAATAGTCTAGGCCATGACACTCCTGGGCTGACATCTCCCAGGTGACAGCAAGTTCTGTATTACCACAGGCTTTCTGAACCTGACCAGCAAAGTCCAGCAACACAGAATTTCTACATCCTCTGTGCCATCATTATGTGATGCCAATTGTATGTCACTGAAAATACACCTGCTTCAAGGGCAGCAATCTAAAATGTGACTTTTAGCAAATGCTTTCATTCTGCCAGGAATTAATTTCTCCCTCAGGTCCTCCTGACATTTCCATGGATCAGAAACCATTAATTAAACACTTTCAGTCATGTCCCTTCTCCCTGTTTGCATCCTGAATGTAACACCAGTGCAGGTGCAAACAAGAACAGTTCATTTGCCTTTCTTCCAGCTGGATTTGACCAAAGCAAGGAGCAGACAGAGCTGAACTCATCCATACATCCCCAAGACCCTTCTCCAGAAGGCATAATGGACAAGGGAATCCTTACATCAACCTGGTATAGCAATCATGGTGCTATTGAGATGCTCAAGGAACACATACAGAGAACCCAGTAATTGCAGCTGTATTGCCATGGGTACACAGACGTCAGTCATGCAGCTCTTGTACACTTGGAGATTTGCAGCTGTGCTTCAGGGGCTTCAACTGGCACACAGGGAGCCTGAAAGCTACTGCAGATACCTTAAACCAACACACTGAAAAACAGTTTCCAGATTAGTTTCAAGATTATACTTTTCCATTAGATTTTTATCTTGCATATACTGAAAGCTTTTGCTCTCCTGGAGATTTTGTTTAAAATTATTTTCATGTATTTTGCTTGCCTGCACAGGAGAAATACTTTAAATAAACCTGCTTCTTTAACTGTTTGCTTAAGTGGATGCTATTGCAATGAATTATCTTTCTTTAGCCACAGCTGCCTCCCAATGGATTTCTTCTGTTTCTTACAGGGAATTTAACAGAAGTCTCTCCAATCCAACAGCACTGACAAACTACTTTAGTTTAGTGAGGCTCCATGCTGGGTGAGTCCCAGAACCTCCTATCCTTTACAAACAGCATTGCTTTTGAAAAGGTGTAGAGAGTTTGTTTCCATATGCTCACTATTTCTCGATACTGCTGTTCTTACAAACTAGTAAATGAATGCCTCCAGCTAGCAGTAACATTTCTATCAATGTAACAGCCCAGCCCACAGGGATCTAATTTACTGAAACTGGTTAAGTGCTACACAAACATCATCTAGAGAGATTAATTGGCTGTTAAAGTTTGATTGCTTTGCAATCCCTCAGTGAGGGTTGGAAAATGAAAAAGTGATCTTTTGTCATTACGTAAATACCTTAAGGTACAGTATATATGCAGGGCTTTGTGTACATTTTATAAACACAGCAAGTCTTCAGTGGGTAGGAGAGCTGCGACCCATTTATTTATACTGAAGTTTATTTAGTATACTCATTATGGATGACATTTTCCTGAAGTTTATTTAGGAGCAAAGTCTTCCCAGGCTGTAATTAATCCAAATTAAAACACATTTATGCTGATCATTAAAGCAATTTGTTGCAGACAAGTTTCCATTTGATCATTTCCCAAAGTCTGTATTACTGTATTCTGAATCTTCCATTTCCTAATTGCAACTTTTCATATCTTCTAAAAAAAAATTTACCATAACCCAAATACCCTTGGCTCCTGGAATTTTTCTTCTTGGAGGTTCCCTGAAGTTACAGGGGAATTTGGCATAACTCTTCTATTACTTAGTTTTCTCCATTTCTGGTTTGTAAAACTCTTGCTTAACTCACAGTTTTATAACCCTGGTTTTCTCAGGGTGAGAGCCCTAATCAGATGTGAGGAAGTGTACAGAGCAGCTCAAAGCTCTGTTCACTGACCATGCTGCAAGATTATGTGAGGAATCAGAACTGGAAACACCAGCCAAATGAGCTGTCAATGTGATCATTCCATGTAACTTTAGCAAATAAAATAGTTGATTTACACTGTGTAATCCCATATATATATAAGAATCTACTTTTTCTTGACAAACTGTCGTAATTTTTTCACAAGCTACCTCATTGACAACAGTTATGTCTACAATGCCTAAAGCAGGCCCAAAGGAATAGGTGCTCCTCATTATTGTTAGCATCAACATTTAGGATGATGCAGTAAGGATCAGAAACACGTAGGCAATGGAGTAAGAACAAGTACTATTAAGATCAGAGTGGAATTACTGAAATCACTAGTAGCAAAGTGAATAAGAAAAGAAATGTGTTGTCTCAGATTCAGGGGAATTTGAAGCTCTTGCATAGTAGGAAAGTGTCTTTTTATTCTCAGGCTCAGGAAAATCTGATCAGGATTGAGCAATAAGAAATTCTCGGCATATCACATTAAATTGCTCTTCCACTGTTATGTGACTGGCTACTCATAATGGTTCAGTATCTGGGTTGCATGCAAAGCTGTAACACAGAGGGTGGGGGAAAACTATGAGCCACAGCACAGATTTCATATAAAAAGTTCTAAAATAGACTTTCCAAGGCAGGGAACAGAGTATTTAAACAATTTGTAGCTAGCCATACATTCGTAGTCTGGATATATGAACAAAACCCCACACAAACATTTTGCTATATGGTGCACATGTGTGTGCCAGCCCATTTACTGAGGCATTTGCACAGTTCTGAAAGAGGGCAGTCTGAATAAACAATCTCCTCCAGTTGGGATGTAGGGCACAGGGTGGGTGTTAATCCGTTGTGAAGCCCCCAGCTGGCACAGGAAACTAGGTAATGGTCTTTGGGGAAAAGTAATGGAAAAACCCCATGATACTAAGCATTAACAGACACTCTTATGTTATCGCAAAGCAAAGTGCTCAGATATCATCACGATGAGCTTGTTATGAAAAGAAAGGACAAATACCACTTTATACAGTAAAAGATTCTAACAGAACTGTCTGTCAAATAGACATGGACATAGTTTGTTTTAAAAAAAAATAAAACAACAAACATCAAAACACACCAACACAATCCTAGCAAAGGCATCTCTTGTCACAGGAGGTGCCTAGCTCAATCCTTTGGAGTGCCATAGCTGCCTTCTTAATTACAACTTTGAACTTGCCGTTGGCCATGGCATTAGATCTTGGGGGAGAAAGCAATGAGCTTGAAGTTCAGAAACCAAGTTCTTCCAAGCTAGATGCAAATGTTAGCTCTCATTCTGTGAAGCCTGGAGAGCTGTGCACTACCCAGGAGCACCTAAATCCGAGAGATGCCACTTGCATCCAAAAGATTATCACTGGATTTGGCAAGTGAGATATGCTGGAGGCCAAGATTAGCAGGGAAAAGGGAATGCACCATTTGGAGCTGTTAATTTTTATCTACCAAGCAGATCTTTTGCAAAATTGCCTGTGCAACTGAAGCTTGAATTTGCACTCTGCACTATGGATGAACACACCAAACCCTTCCTTAAATCATTTAAAACTATCATACAGCTGGCTTGGATCATGTTTGTGTAAAATAGCCCACTCAAACCCTCAGATTGCTTATCCTGTTCAGATTACATTCCCTCACTCATTCCTGTATTTAAATGAAATGGTTTCGAAGTAGGCACCTATATCATTTAGGAAAGAAACACACTTTAAAAGAAGTAATAAAACTGTCTCCTTTCTGCAGTGAAAAGGATCCTAATTGCCTTACGCTTACTAACACCTCCAAGATTTATGGTGCCAGTTGGATTCATCTCCCTCATATCCCATTAAGAGTGGCCATTTCCTGTCAAAGATACACTGAGCAGACCCCGTGCTCATGCCCTAACCAGCAGATAACGAGAATGGCAGCTCCCTTATTTACATTGCAGTCCTCTGGCAGTAACACTGTTTGCCTTCCTTGCTGCAGCTGTGCATGTTGGGATCAGCACTTCAAGGATTTTTATGTTCACTTGAAAGTGTCTTTTCCCAGGCAGCACACTCTGGAATCTCACCCGTTATATACGGCATCTTAATCTGGCTCCCCCCTTTTATAGCTTCCTAACTGACAGGTTTGCAATTTATGAGTAGAAACTTAAACGTTCTGAATCTCCGGTATCTAATTGCAGCGAGGGAGGCCTCACCATTTATTGTGCCTTCTCCTTGATTTCCTGCCTTGAAATCTTTGCTTTGTACAGCATTGTCAGAGGCAATTATGGTACACGTGTAAAGCCTGGATTCCACCACAGGTCCTAAAATCTCACACTACAGAGTCCCTTCAGAACCTGTAAGGCTTACTGATGGTTCCAATTTCCTCTCTGAAGTTTGCCCTGAAGTCATTACCTGTCCCCCATCCCAAGTGTATTGGGTTAGTTGGTTTGAAGGGGAGAGAATTTCATTTTTTATTAAAATAATACCCAATTTTTTAATATTATAAAGCATGCTCAGATTAAAATATATCTTAACATTTAAACCTATTCAAGATATTTTTTTTTCCTCTGGCTTCTATTGAGAACAGCAAGAGGGATGAGCTGCCAGCACTTTGCAATGCCCTGCATCATCTCTACACAACTTTTCTCAGAGCTGTCATGTTTCTGGAAGGACCTCTTTGGCTTTTCATACTCATTTGAAGCCTGCCAATGGGACTGGTCTGTGCTTCAGGAGGTAAACAGTTAATCACATGACATTTTTTCCAAGGGTTTTCTCATTTGGGCCATTAAAATTCACTTAAACTTTAAAACAGCCTCTAAGACTTTCCACATGAATGACATCAAACACTGCAGGCCAAAGTCTTCCAGTATGTTACTTGACTCCCTCAAATGAAGACATTATATGTTAGTCATATTCTAGACCTCAGGAATCTCTTAAATTGAGCATTTTTATTTATTTGGTTTAGAGTCTGACTAAAGCTTTTAATCTCCATTTCCCCCTGCAATACTGGTAGGTACCAGTTCTGCTTGTCACATACTACTGACCATTTCTATTATCTCGTAACAATTCCTGTGTTGTTTTTCTAATAGAAACATATTTGAATGATGATTAAAGACATATTTGCACTTCTAGCATATAGTTACTGCACCTGCAAATCTCTCATCACGTTTGAATCATTTTCCCCTATTTTTCAATTATTGTGTTCTCTCTGAAATAGTTACTACCAGACTGCCTTGCACTACATTTCGGATTTCTGAATCTAAAGTAATCAGAAAGTTATTTGTCTTCCATCGGTAGCCCAGTGAAGGACTCCCTTAGTCCTGCAATTTCACACATCCACTGCTTTTTAGTTTGCTTTAGCAGTGATTAAATTGAAGCCATATACTAGACCTTTTTCAGCAATGCTATAAAATTTTTCCTTAATAAGTTTAGTTTATTTTATAAGGTTGAAAAAATAAAATATTGAAGTCAGACATGACAAGAGTTTATGAATATTTCCTTTCACATGTCCTAACTTGGCATACTACTTTGCTTCTACGATGTTTCACTTAATGCATTCATGCCATCACAGGCATATGAATCTTGAAATATTATCAAACTTGTGCTCACCCCAACAATTTAGAATTTAATTCACAAGATGCATCACATAAATGTGAAAGAACTTAAAAGCATTCCAATCCTTCCTGCTGAAAATCACCAAAAAATTAACACCACACTTGCCATTTTTCCACTTTGTTTAGATCTCTTGGATGAAGGAACTATTGCCACTTTTTAAAGCAACAGAGGACTTCAATTATGAGAAGCTACTTTTTAAGCTCTCTGCTCAAGAGAGGAAATAACTGAGCTACATCGTGTTAGAGAAGACTGATAAAGGAGTAGATGAAGCAAAGCACTGCATAGATTCTCCATTTTCAGTTTTATTAAGAGAAGTGCATGGAGGGCTAAGTTATATTATTTTACCCTGGGGATACAGAGAAGGTGTGGGAGAGAAAGGCTGGACAAGACTCTTAAACACATTTTCTCTAATAATTCCTATGTTTTTCAACACAAGAGACCCATAGGAGACTGTTTGGGGTTTGCCACAGTACCACAGAAAGAACTAACACTGTATGTTTCAAGGAGTCCTTCTGAGCAACGTTTGCACAACGGAAAACTGTATCAGAGCACTTATGTCAGTGTCAGCAAAGGGACAAATAAGTTTTGTTTCTAATAGAAATAATGACAGCACTTATCATTCACAGTTCTTTCCCACCCAATTCTCCTCATGACTTTTCGGGTAAGAACTGTGACTTCGTTCATGTATGCCAGAATAAGCACAAGGAGGGTTGTTACCACCCATTTTGTTCATTTTTTCTTACTAAATTCTGACATATAAAGACCAAACCCAAACAAAATATGCACATGCTCCACACTGATGACATGTCTTACCCTAGCAAGCATCTGCATCTAAATAACATTCAGTTTTATATAATCAATATCAGCACATTGACTGTCTGCAAAAAGGAGTCACCTCAATTTTCAAAGGAAAAGAAAAAACAAACAAAAAACACAACTAAAAAAAACCCACAAAATTTGGGGCAAAGCCATTCTTAGGTTGATCCACTGCAGAACAAACTTCCAAGATATCAGACACTTCAAATTAACTGCATTGGAATATTATTGAAACATTTAAAAACAAGCTTTCTAAACATCGCCCTGACAGCAATGCTGGGATTATAATTCTAAAAGTATCTGGAGATGCTGACCAACTCCTCAAGCAACCAGCAGCCCTGGCATTGCGTTTAAAATAGCCATCCCTGCAAGCAGTAAGCATTCATCTCTTAGCACAGCCTCAGAATTCCAGCATTCCTTGGCATTCCTAAAGGAATTGCTGTGATAGACTTGGCACTATTTGTGTGGCATGGACAGGAGCACAGAGCACTAACACAGACTTCCAGGTAATTTCACCTGGGCCTTTATTGCCTTGTTTTCAGCAGACAATTGCAGATGTCTGACTCTGGTGTTACAATGTCTGATTTATTCATACCAGCTTCACTGAATACCACAATTCTACTGATGTGCCACTCTGGAGGATCCATGGCTCCAATAGCCCAAGGTACTTTTCAACTGTCTGTTTACTGAAGAAATGTTTAGAAAGGAAAAAAAAAACAACCAGAAGGTAGAAAAAAAATAAACAAGCACACAAAAATGCAAGAGCTTTCAGGAGACTGAATTTAACAGCTGTTGTAGACCACAGAGTAAAGATCCCCTCCAAAGTGATTGCTGTAATTTCTTCGAGGAAAGTACAAATAGCATTTAAATTTATTTAAAGTAAGGTTAATTAAAGTGGAATATCTCACTACAATTTCTTTCCCTTCCCCTAGGAATGAAAAAAATACCCCAAACTCTGAAACATATAAAAAAAATTGAAGATCAGTTTGTTCAGAACATTTGTTCATGTCTCAGGTTATAAAGGAAATCTTTGCATCATTTTCATGTGTATGGGAATATTATAGGGGCATATTAATATTCCTCTTAAATTTCTCAATACTTGAAGTTGAATATCACAGCCCTTTCAAATTATATAAAGAACAACTTGGCATGAAATTAATGTGGATGTGGGGCTTTGGTTATTTTTAACAAGTATTTCAAGCACTTTTTTCTCTCTCTTGCCATACAGCAAGAACTAAGAACATTTCAGTCAAAGTTTAAAAAGGCATTTGACTAAAAATTGGAAGTGGTTAACATTCTGATGCAATTTTAACTGCCACGTGAATATCTAATTGGGCAATCTCTTGCCTTAATGGACTGTTTCCAAGTGCTCTGTCCTCAGAGCTAATGACTGATTCAGCACTACATCAGCCCACTTTTACAGTAGAACTAACTCAGATTACAGTTCTTATCAATTTTAATCCATATGATTTTATGAGTTCCTTTAGAAAGTGCCACCATTTACCAGAATCCTATAAGCAGATATTTCTCACATATTACCAGAGAAAGTGCTTTTGAAAGGGAAAGTATATGCGTGGTGTGTGATATAAGACCCCCCTAAAGCACTAGGTGTTATAAAACTAAACATTTAGGTAACATAATTTCTCTACCCCCACCCCCCCTCACTGTTTTATGTTTTTAAAATTCCTCAGGCAAGCAACTTCTAGTTAATGGTCATGATACTACACAAACTGCAGCAAACCCCATGAATCTCATTGCATTGTAATATGCAAAAGGAATGGGTATATTTTAAATTTCACACAGTCTCATTATCTAGCAACACAGATTACAGGCAACTATCATTTCCAGAGACAGTCTCTTGACATATAAAAAGTTATCTCCTTACTAATAAATTAAACAACTTCCAAAATGAACAAAAAAAATTGCTCTCTGCCAAGATTAGACACAAATTTACAGGCTCAGAAAAACAAAAGAAATGTTATCTGTTCAAAAAAAAATCCCTGCACATACAATATCTCCATTCGTTTTCATGATCAGCCTTCTGTTCTGGTCTCCTCACAAAGATCTACAGCTTCTTACCATCATTGGTTCATAAACATCCTTTCTTTTATGAATAAAGAAGAAATATGGGCTCAGTGCGAGTTCATCTAGCTTTGGGATCCCACTCATTGATATTCATGAAGAACACCAAGCACAGCAGACACATCCAGCAGTTCTCATCCCCTACACTGGGGCAAGTCACTCAGTAGGTCAGTAATGACCCTTAAATGAAGGATACAGGGAAGAGAGATCCAGTGCCAGGACTGGACTGGCCAGAGGAACGTGGGAATCTTAATTACTGCTCAGGTTGTTGGACAAGATCCGTAGTCTGACTGATATGCACAAACGTGTGAAGAGGCCTGTAAATGTACACAGCTTATGGGAAAAACAATCTTTACTACAGATTCAAACTCAGTTATGTTCTAGAGAAGTGTTGTGGCCCAAAATGAATGACAAAGAAAGTCACTTGCTTTAATAGCTTTGTCGTGATTGTAGAAAGAGCTTCTACTCTCAAAGATGTTTCATATTTATTAAGTGACCTGACCTATTCATGACATACATTTAAAAATTCATTAAGTGCTGCCAACAGGAGTGCAGTAGAAGGGCAAAGGACAAAGACTGACAGTTATAGCTAAGGTCTAACCAGATTGAAAACATACAGGGATTAGTTTGTGCTGAAGTTTAAGAAAGAATACAAAGGTTTAGGTTTCTAATAGGGTTTTTAATTGTCATTTGTCTCTGGGTTTAGGAATTGGGGTCAAAAGCAGAATTATAAGTTTGTTCTGAGCCATGAGGAGATGCAGTCAGGAGCAAGTGAGTAGGCATGGACTAAGTGTCTGCAAGAACATTATCCTCCAAGCTTCAGTGGTTTGCTTTTTTCTTTGCACTAGTACTTGTATTTTTACTATGTGGCAAAAATATCTAGGGGCATGGGTTGAAGGGGTTTTTAATCTATGACTTGTTTAACTTCAAAACAATAAATAAAAATAAAAATCAATTAGAACAGCCAGGAAAAGAGAGCTGCTTTTGTTGGCTGCAAATGAAGGAGTCTGATATACCCTTTCATAAACAAACCTCCTCTCCACTAAGGTTTCTTGTAAGAACAGGCACGTCTCAAAAGAGGTTCAGAGGTTTGGTTTAGGAAAGGAACCCAAAAGTTCAGAAAATACATTTGTTGCCAAAGCAGAGCTGAAGTCCCAAGGGAACAGCTTGAGTGAGACTTTCTAGGACTTACCATGTCTATTCAATCATGAATGGTACTGTAAAAACAACCTCTGAGGGTGCTTTTCAGGAAACTAGACATTTTCTGCTGAACCAGCCAGAACCCATTAATTTCAATACATAAAATGATGAAAAGAGAAGTTGGCTGCCCTCAAAGGTAAACAGAGGTCAAGGTGGAGCTTGGCAAGCAGCTATTTTTTGGTTAACTACCACCTTAGGAAAAAAAAAACCTTGTTTCATGAAGAACTGCTCAAACTAAAGGAAGTAATTTACATAAGGGTTTATAAACTATTTTGTTCATCTTCCAGGAATAATCCAGTTGATGAGTTTATTGGCAGAAACATTATCACATCAGAACACTTGTAGGGAAAAACCAAAAAAACGTAATTTGTATGTCTAATAAAATGAAACCATAATATTCAGTTTCAATCTGACCAACTAACTTGTATCTGTCCAAATAAGAGGCCTACAAGTCTCTAGAGATTTTATTTAGCATCAAACTAATTGCAAGTTATCTGCAGTCACTAATGAGAAAATAAGGTTAAAAGTCAATAAATAAATCTTTTCCTGCATGTTCTTCACTGGATGTTGGTAATTTTATCCAAATTAGCTCGCTATTCCTTGATCCACAGTTTCTAACAGCCTCCGAGTTTAGACACCCAGGAGAGGGGATAGGAATACATGTTGCAATGGAAAAATGATCTTTCAAATTACGTTTATGCTGTTACAAATAAACGAGACTCTTAACTGACAAACCTTCACAGGCCTCAGTTAGCAATCCATTCAATCAGTACAGGTGCTCACAGCTAACATTTGCAGGCTTCCTGCTTTTGACAGTATAGATGGAGTTAATAAAATTACCAGGACTGGGGGAAGGGGAACTGTTTTGCTCTCCTTTCCTTTCCACCCTCTAGACAATCCCATTTTAATTGCTGCCTAACCCCATACATACATCTTTGCTCTGCTTGTGCTTAGTTTTTTGTTCTTCAGCCCCCTTTTAGCCCCAAGGCAAGACAGAGAAGGTGAAGACTGTCAGACAAAGGAGAGGAAGAGTGGGAGAGAATGCCCTTCCCCTGCAGCCTGGGACTGAAAAAAAAACAGGTTTGCAGAAATTCTCTGCTTTCTCATCTCAGGCAGTGCCAGAGCAAATATCCAGGGAAAGCAGTCACCTGAACCCGTGGCCAGACTCTCACTTACACACCCCACTGGCCTCTGCTTGTTAGCAGATGTGATCAAACACGTTTGTAGCTCCAGGGATCCCCAGCTGACAAGTTTTATACATCAGCCTTCCACAAAAATAGAAGGAAATCAATCACAAGTGTTACTCATTATACAGCCCTAAGAATCAGCTGTTTATGATGCCACTGGCTTGCTGATGGATACAGCAAGGGGACTGGAGGTGGATTTTAACTGCATCACCCAAAAGATGCCTATCTGCCATCTTTATTGCGCAGAGGTCAGCCAGAGGAATCTGCCTCTACCTATGGCAAGCAAAAGCTTTGGAATGATGCAAATCAAAATGTCCTTGCCTTATAAAAATATTACAAAGAGGTACTTTGCTTGCACTTACAAATAAGAGGCATGTTTTGACCCAGGCAAGTCCAGGCTAGATTGCCCCTGACCTTGACTAATCTTTTCCTGGCCTGTTTTTGTGTGTATCATCTCCCTAGAGCACAGCACACAGAGAGCTTCCAGTTGCTAATACAGCTCTTCTTTACTAAACGTGCCCAAATGAGGAGCTGGAATCCAGATTTTCCATTAAACTTGTTGTCAGAAGACCTTTAAGAGCAAGGGCAGACCAGAGGATTGAAATGAAGATTATTTAGAGGAAAACACAGAGGAGCAAGGAGGAAGAAGAGGGTAAAGTTGAAAGACCCAAGTTCTAAAAGAGAATGGATAAATTCCCAGAGGGGAGGTTAAAACAAGGAAGAGTGGCAATGCTAGGGAGAAGAGGAAAGGAAATGAGAAAACATCAGAATAGAAACCACCTCTCAGGAGAAGCCCTGAATTCTAGCAGAAAGTGAATGAGGGTTTATGAAGGGAAAGAAAAAGGTGCTGTGGCTCTATCACGCAGCAATATTTGCTTTTGGGTCTGCGCTTTCGTGACCTACCCTACAAGAGCACTTGGAATCACTGGTTGAAAGGGCTCTAAGTATTTCACCCTTTGGTATTTATCATTTAGACTTTCTTAATCAAGATACCATTTATTCTTGCAAAATCTAAACCTATTAGATGTCACTGAATCACAGCAACATTCTTAGAGAAACTTGTGTCCTACAGCAGGATAAAGCAGCATTTAGATCACCCAGGTCAGTTAATCAACAAGGGAGAACTGGATACACAGTTCTCCAGTGCCTACAGAAGAGGTGTAATAAGCTGCGCTTGCCAAAACCCCTCATCCCTGCCCAGGAGCTATAGTTTATCAGATAACTAAATTCACATTCATACAGCAGCATTTATCCTATGATCTTAAAACCACGTTGTAGCCCATACATCCAGCATAAATTACATATTCATACACACTCTCCCACAGGTGCAGCCACATCAAAGTCAGAAGTAATATTCCATTTTGACCAAGAGGTGAGGCATTTTCTTAAGCCAGACTCCTGATAACAGAGAAACACCACATGCTAAGTGACAATTTTTCTTACACTGGAATAAGATCTTAATTACTGCTTATTTTTGCCAGTTCCTATGAATCATGAGGAAAAGATGAAAGCAAAAGTAAATATTGATTCCTTGTCCTGTTTACAGTAATCATCTCAAACAATGAAGCTACTCAAGTCACTTGCATTATTAAAAGGTGTGCATGGTCATATTATTCTCATTAAGAGAAGTCCCCGCAAACAGCATGTTAGTCTGAGGAATTGCTGAGGTCTGAGAAGCAGCCGTGCCCATCCTCCCAATACAATGCAATTTCTCTGAAAATTCCTATGCAAGCTGTTCCCAATGACAGGCAGGAGCACAGTGAAGAGCTGAGAGTATTGCAAAGCAGCAGCAGACCAGGAGCCTGACAGAGCTCCACAGCCTTACATTGATCAGCAGCTAAAGAGTTTTACAATGTAGTTAGTAAGTCAAAATAACTTCAGCACCCCTCAGCCTCCCTTCAAAGCACACCTGTCCTGAAAACTGGCTGCTAAATTAATTTTCCAAGAGAGCTCTAAATATCTAAAGCAAATAGCACTCTACTACATCCTTCTGGCATTCCTTTAATCCCAGAGGATACTGCATCATTTCAATCAAATACTTGGGTTTTCACTCTTGCTATTTTAATGTCCAGATGTTTGAGCACTACTATCAGTGGTTAGAAGAGAACGGAGCCAGAGGAGCACCATGAATAGCATGAGGATGAGTGGGCAGCATTTCAAAAAGTCTGTGCTTTAAATCCATTGGTATTCAAGAGGTTTAAGTGCCATGATGCTCAATTCATTTTATCACAATGATTTAAATAGCCTGTTCTGCCACTGTAAGTCAGATAATCAAGGGCATGAACATTTTAGTTAAAGCTTGCACAGCTACAGCAGTGGTTGATAATTATAGCTATGCAATTTTATGGAAATAAAGATTTCTTTTAACTGAGAGCCTGGATTTTTCTTATTTTAGCCCAGAAATTTTATTTATAGAAAATGAAAGTAAGACATGCTGTTTCATTAAAAAAAAAAAGAGAGAAGGAAAAAAATTCATTTACAATAATACCTCACAAAAAGATACTCAAGTCACACTTGTGCTGGCCTTTGAAACAAAAGCCTCCATTCAAATGAAAGAAAAACAAAACCATTCACACAGAAATAGACTTGACAGTACAAGTCTTTCAAGAAACACTGGAATAACAACCGAAAAAGCATTTTGATGTAATCTTACTATCTATCTGATCCAAATGTGATAGAAAGAAAGCAGAAAGTTGAAGTTCAAATCTGGCTTACTTAAAATGTAAGTAAAAAGATGTGTTTGACACACTTCATTGTAAAGGACCTCGGAACTCTTTACTGGGTTTGTGTATAAATTCCATTTCACCCTTTGTCTGCATGAACCCAACTCTCCAATGGAACATGCAACTCGTTAATAGCAAGTACCAATACTGGGGAGGGGGGGAACCGAATGCCATGTTCAACCAGAACTACGAAGGAAAAATTGCCATATTAGCGTTCAGGTCCATGGATTGCTATCTCAACTCTTCTCTTAAAGGGGGAAAAAAAAAGTCCAGAGGAGTCTCTTGATTTCTGAAGGAAGGACAGAAGACAGTTTTCCTGCCTGGGAAAGCCACCACAGACTGAAGACATCCACAGAAGCACACTTGGTGTTCCTGTGGCAATCTGTTTGGTACCCAGCAGTACCCTGGGTGGGAGGGGGAAAAAGTCAAACACAATTGTGGATGGAACAGGAAAGTGGACAGGAACATGTTTCAGTTCTGTCAGATCCCAAAGACTTCAAGACAGAAGTATTACCAGTATGACCCACTATCCAGCTCATAATTCCCTAACACGACAAACTGGCTTGACAACACTGCCTGCAGAAGGTAACACTTGTATATGAAACATATACACACTTTCACAAAGGGTCACACAAAGAGAAAGCAAGAAATGCAACATTTTCCCATGTCATCAGCATGAAACTCCACCAAAAAGCACGTCTGAATTCTAAAGCAACCTATTGTTAATAAGCTTTCTAGCAGTTTCCTGCATTTCAGAGCAAGCAACAGAATAAGAGTTGCAGCAAGCTCTCTCCAGTACATTTTCATCCTTCACAAGCCTTTCCTGCTATGCCTGAGGCTTGGCTGTGTGATCCCTGCTTTTGCATAAGCTCCTCACTCTTAAGTACCCTCTTCTGCCACTCCCTTACCCTCCAAGTGCCACAGTCTGCAAATTCCTCCTGTGACTGCAGTTCAGTACAAAACTTTCCCCGCCTCCATCCGGTGTATTCACCTATTCATTCCTTAGAGAAACCATGCCAAGATGAACAGCTGTCCCTCACAGCTAGAAAGGGCATCTTGAAATCAGAACAGCTCCCTTGGTCTCCTGGCTTTTGTGGTCTCCAAGAAGCCATCTGAGAAAAGGCAGCCTTCCACCGACCAAATGGGTTGCTTTTTTTTATTTACTTAAAGTTCAGCGCTGGTATTCAAACACTATGCTGGTAGTGCAAAGGGGAACATAATTGGTGCAAGCTATAGAGGACACCAGAACAGCAAAGTGTCTTACCACAGGTGTGGGTTTTGCATTACCTTATTTGCCAGAAAATCTGGTTATCTTAATTGGCACATACTGATGCCATGTAGTTCCCATTTCCTGAGTATGACTTAAATTATATTTTTAGGACAGCTGTTCTTCTCCATTCTTAATCTCAGTCCTCTTCTGAATTGATCTGACTGTTTACATGTGAGATTATCAAGAACACAGAGTTTTATTTCACCCAATCAAAACCTGATCAGTACTGCTCCTAAAGATCAATCAACAATTCCAATCTGCCCTTTCAACCCTTCAGTAACAAAAAGTAGTAGGAAGAGTATTACCCCAACCATGACCATTCTTGTATCAAAAGCTCCAGTTAACTTGTTCCATCATATTCAATTGATCAAAACAAACGCTCTTCTGAACCATTTCCCTCGATAAGTTACATTCTTGAAACTCTGTACAATGTTTTTTAAATTACTACCAAGTTACAGAGTAAATGGTGCTCTGAGAATAACTGGGAAGGTTTATCATTAAATCCTTTTCATTTTTTTAAAGAAATATGTATTACTTGAAAAAAACCTACTGGCAGAAACAACATGGAGTTGCCAAAGATCTTTGATCTTAGGCAGTAATTGCCACTTCATGTTTGGTGATTTATGATCAGACAAAATTCACAACTCTACATAGTCCAGTCACAGGAACTCTTTAAGGCAGTTGGCATGACCATAAGTGGCATGCCATCGAAAATATTTTCTAAAAACCTTGCAAAACAGGACTTCAGCACTCAGTGAGAGCAGTAATGGACCTCAGGAATCTCAGCTCTCTAGACAGTTGGTTTTTTTTTCAACCCTATCTTTGCTTCTGAATACTTTGCAGCCTTAAGTAGTTTGTTGTCTACACATCCTAAGCACCACTCAGCAGCAGCACCTTTCCATATTCTGACACCATGAAAGCTGAATTGCATCAGCTTCGTGCTCCTGACACAGACCAAACCCTTTGACCAGCCCATCCTTTCTTCTAATTAACTTTTAAGGTAAAAGTGGTTGCTGGTCTCACAATCACCCCTTTCAAGCCTTCTTGATGAGACTTTAAATGCTTCAGCACAGAACATCTTAGGTTGGTTTACAGCCTCTTGAGCTTTTTTTTTAATAAAAGTTTTAAAAACAACTACCTTCAACTATCTATGATTTTTTTTCTCTTGATAGAGCTGATCAAACCCTAAAATCAATTGTTAGCAAGTGTTTCCAATGATGCAAGCATTGGCTTTGCTGCTCTTTGTTAGTCATTGGTAAGCTGGTGACAGGATATTTGAAGTATTTCCAAACAAGGAAAGTTCTACTGATATCAGTATGCCACAAGATGCAGCATCTATTTGAAGTTAACTTGAAATTATTTGAATGACCTATTTGTAACTGGTCATTTAGAAAAATAATCAAGTAGACAAGAGAAAAACCTCTGCCATCTATCCAGAAAGAAATCATATGCTGTGTGAGCCAAGTAGCAAGGCATCCACCACAAAGAATAGATAGCAAAGGAAAATGGTTAACAAGCAGTTGACTGTGAAAATAAAGAAAATGGGCTCTTGACTAGAGCAGCAAACAGCAGCTATGACAGAAGCAGACAAGTGTCATTTGCAAATGAAAAATAAAAGGCGAGTATTTACCAGCTCTTGCCCTGAGCAGCAACACCTTTGAAACTTCATCAGTGTCACACTCTTGAATTCAAGTTTGTTACCACATTGTGTGTAGTAAAACATCTAAATATTACCCGTGTTTCATTCACAGCCAACTGTAATTGAAAATAATAGTCATTCCCACAATTGTTTTTCCTGCTGAATGTAAAGTTTGACAGGAAAGGCTCAAACACACCCTTAGCCTGTATACTTTTGAGTCCAGTGCTACTCCCAGTTAGGCCAGGACAGAAGTTTGTAATAACTCACTCCTTAACTGGATTCTGGCTATTTGCTGCTTTTCCATCCAAGGCTGGGCAGGCCTGTTTTAATGCAGCAGCGGCCTTGCTGGCAGATCCTCTAGAGATCAACAGAAGCCCATCAATCCGAGTCAAACTCAGAACCATTTGATACCAATTTAAACATCTCCCTCAAACCCTCAAGCCCCGTTTTCTCCAAGACATTGTCTGAACATTTCCAGCATCACTTGATTAGGTCCAGACATTGCTTTGCAACTCAGGATAAGATGTGGAGTGTCTGGCACTTGGTAGACAGGGTGCTGATCACGAGCATAATCATCAGGAGATTCAATACCCAGTGACACCTCTGAGCCCATCAACTCCCAGATGTGTTCAGCCAAAAACCGAAAGGAATGAGGCCATTGTTCCAAACGTGAGTGCTGAGCACAGGAACCAGTCATATTGGCAAAGCAAAATCAGACAATTCAAAATACTTTAAGATACTTGTTTCATTTTCAATAAATACCAAATGGAAAAAAAATAACCTAAAACATGTTTTCCCCTTTTTCCTACAGGCCAGCCCCAAGCTACAGATTTTACTATATTAAAACACTAACCCAGCAGGCAACTGCAGTGAAATAGATAAAGGAAGAATGGAAAAATCAGGACTAATGCTTTCATACTAGGAGTATCATCCATAATATTTTCACTGAGGTAGAACCAGATAACAGGAGAAAGAATGCCAGCCAAACACTGAAGTCATAGAGATGGGGAAAATTACATCTTGAATTCATCAGTCCTCCATTACATCAGTGTTTGGCCACTAACAAACAACCATTTGATCTGGAAATGGCAAATTTTCACTTTTGGTGTATGTATGCCTGGACAGACTGAGAGAGTTTTTCTTTAGAGAATGTTTTGTTGGGTTTTTTAAGCACAAACACTCTCTACTGTAACCCTAAGGAATGAAAATTGTAGTGAAGAAACAACTACTCTGCACTTCTTAAAATAAAGCCCACCAGATACTCATCCTAAAAACAAGTTTTGACAGAAAAGAGGTGAAAAGATTTATAAACACTTTATCTTGTCCAGAGCTTAAATTCCTGTTGTTGTATTTCAAGCTGTAAATTGTGTCAGTTATACTGACACTGATATAACTGAGTTATATCTGCTCCAGTCTATTCCTATAATAGAACAGTATTAATGGTCACCACTGTTCTGCTGGTCCTTTACAGCTCCTGCCTGGAAATACAATTCTTTAAAAATCAGTAAATAAGCCATTCCCAAGCTATGCTTCTCAATTGCAGTAACCTCTTATCTGCTTCACAACATGGCAGAGACGGCCCCACCAGGGACAAGGACCACATTGTCTGAGGTACTTTGCAAACAAACCAGAAAAGACAATCCCTGCCCCAAGCATCTTAGTGTAAGCAAAAGAGAATCTGAGTGACAAGATCAAGTTGGAACAGACTCCTGCATATAGGCCAAATAAAAGGAAAACTTCACTGGGTCAAAAGGTCTTCAGCAAACTTGCTGCCCTACCATAAGTTAATCTCCATTAACATGGCTAACTTTTAAGATAAACATTGAAAAACTGATGCTGTCATGGATAAAAATATGCCCATGAAATAATATTAGTTAAGGTAGACTTATTTCACATAATCTCCAATACAACAAGAACCCCAGGTGGAGGCACAGAGTTGACTCTATTCATGCGATTTAAGAGCCATTTCCTCAATATAAAAATATTAAAAAGCTATAGGAGGGGGTTTTTTAAAAAGAAAATAACATAGCCCACTACTCCAGTGAAAGGCACATGAATGTTTGAGTTTTTATTGAACAACTCATTGCAGCAACTATAGACCAAGAGAAAAATGATCTTCAAACTGCAGGCTTGACTGCAGAAACAAGCAGGAAAACAGGTTTCTCTCACTTGTGAGGTGCCAAAATCTTGATAGAAAGGTGGAAAACCCAGAATAAAATAGGAGGTCAAGTACTCGGCACACAAATAATCCACCCAGACCCAAAAGTTTATATCCACAGCAACCACACTGAGCTATCTGCCAAAGTTCACTTGAAGCTCAAGTTTCAGGGGAGAAAAAAAAAAAGCAGCACAACAGAAGACATCCATTTAGACATGAAAAGGGCAACTCTAAAAGATGCAAGAACAACAAGATTTTTTACTAAAATCTGAATTTTCTTTAGTAATACACAGCATCACATGAATAATGAAAGAGTATTCTCAATGTTTTATGAAGTGTAGCATAGTCACAAAGACTATCTGCAGGACTTGCTTAAAATGTACTAATACTTCTACATTAAAGAGATCAGTAATATTCAACTAATATAGGGCAACCACATCATACAATGAGAGCCTTACAGCAAAAAACCAAAAAGGTCATTCTAAGAAATGGATGGGGAGCAACAAAAGACTATTATTTCTTCACATCACACCTCACTGTAGTCTTCAGGAGTCCTGATGAGCCCAGCCCTCAGAGTGGTAGATGCTCCTGTACAGCCAATTGATGAACCAGACACTTCTCAATGAGCAGAAGAAAGTACATGCTATTGGTGTGACTACAGCACCAAAGCAGCATTATCTTAGACAATGAGAAGTGTGGAAGTTTTATATGCTTGCTTTATTGTTATTAAAAGTAGCACTGTTACCTTGCCAACTGCTGAATCACTTGGGAGTTTGTTAAAGAAACCCAAATGTTACTTATACTTGCACATTTGCTATCAATTTAGGGAAAACAATTGGGGTTTTGTTTGGTGTATTTTCTTTAAACTATCACACATTTTTTCCTTATGACTATGACCTCGCAAATTTCAGCTTTTTTGTTTCTTTTCTTTTCAATAAATCAGTCCGTGGGATTTAATTATGGCAGATCATGTCTCATTTGCACCCAAAGTAATCTGCACTTTCTTAAACAATACATTCTAGTAATCCTACTAGGATCTTGATCAGAACTAGGACAGACACCATGCAGTGCACACAAAGATACCCATCAGCAAACTTTCCACCTACTGTGCAGAGGGACAGGCATTTCCCTTGGGGGAGGTGGAAGGAAGGGAAATAAATCCCAAACAACTGTTTTGCAGGCGCCCAGACAACACTTCCAGGTATAAGAGCACAGAAGTGGGCACAGTATCCTAAAACATTGGGCTGCCAAATCTGGAACTTGCATGACTTACCTTTCAAGCCTTGGTATACCTGAGGGTTTCTTTGGTTTTGTTTATTTGCCTGGTTTTTTTTAACCCTTCCTTAGTAGCATCTGTTTGTTTTTAAGGTAATAGCTGGATGCACAAAGACAATGGGAAACTGCAGAAGGATCAGTCTGTGAGATGTGGTGATTGTGTAGGACGGCTGTTTTCTTTCTCATTTCCATGAGCATATTATTCCCCAAGCACAGGCCGACCCAACAGCAATGAAAACCAGAATACTGGCAAATCCCAGCTTTTCTGTCAAGGAACCTCATGAAACTCAATTAGGTTGTGTAAAATAGGCTGATTTTGGATAATCTCAATTTTTTAAGTGGAAATTGCGTCACACAATTGTGTGTGTACCCCAAGCAAAATGTCCATTTTCCTTAAAATAAACCCAGCCAAAGGCACATCAGACCCTTTTAGACTGTCACCTCTTCAAGGTGCACTGAGTGAACAGGAGTAAAACTCAAGGGTTAAGGAGAAATCCTCCTGAGCCATACTTGGCAGGAGGAAAAGGAGGCTCAGGGAAGATCTTATCACTCCCTACAACTACCCAAAAGGATATTGTAGGGGTTGATCTATCCTCCCAAGTAACAAGTGATTAGAGTTAGGGTTGTCCTGCATTTAAAAAATAAATAAAAAACAGGATAAAGAATCGAAGCAGAAGTACTTTGCTGCATCTCCTTACAAGAAAATATTCTTTAAGCTCTAGCTGCTTATGTGCAAAGCAATTCACAGCAGCTAAAAAGACAGGAGAGAGCTCTTGCTAAGCAGTGAATAGAAGCAATTAGCCAAGAGAAGAGCATAAGCAACGTGCTCTTTGCCTTCATACAGCTTATCAAGTTTATTCTGCCCTGTTACATCTGTGTAATTTATATAAAAAGCCAGCAGCTATTTGGCAAGATTTACATCTAGAAACAGCAATTTAATCACATATGAAAGATCAGTGGAACTGGATGCCTCAGGACATTGCAAAATTCTCACCTCCCACTAACCTGCTTAAAACTTGCCTTGGTCATGTCAAATGTTAACTAAAAATAACTTTAAATATATTTCATTATTAGGCTCATCTCTCTAAACAGAAACATGAAATTTATTCAAGTTATCATGTAAAACACTGCATGCTTGCACAGCAGAAACAAGCAGCTTGCTAGTTCAGCAATCTTCCCACTGCAGTGATGTGACTGCTCTAACACAGCAGAATTCCTTGTGATTTCTTGGCCAGGCAAAAAAAGAAAAAAAAAAAAAGCTGAATGGCAGATGTTAGAAATTTCAAAGTGAAAAAACTCCAAAAGCAAAACTCTCAAATGTGACTTTGCTCCCTAAAACAATAAAATGAATGGATTCTGGTGTGACCTACATGTAGCAGGTAATCCCATCAAATCCAGAATAGCCTATCCTGTTGTTTCAATATTACATTTCTGACATTTTAATACTGAATAGCAGTTATATTTACCAAATGCACCACCTTTGAAGCCTGACCTCAAAGTGTCCTAAAGTTTCAAACATCAGCACTATGACTAGGGAAGGTCTAATTTGAGGCAATCCTGTGTTTATTGCTGTTATACAAATAACAAAGCTCTTAATCAGCCAAGGTCTCTCAGAAGCCTCAGTTGTTTCTTTTTTAAAGACCTCTTTACAGGCAACAATCAGATCAGACCAGACGTTGTTTATTTGCTGATTGGCACTCAGATTTCTATAAGTGTGTATGTGCCCACCCTGCAAACACAGTAGCTGCAACAGGGACCTTTCACTAACTCTTGAGGGTTGGGTGAAGAACAGCAGAGGTATTCATTTGAGATTAGTTTCTCACAGGGCACTAATCACTCTCAAATCAAAGCTTGTAGGAAGCATGGATGGCTTGCTGAGATGCACTTGATCTGTGAGCAACCCTTCTCACTTTGTCAATGTTCCACCTCAGAGAAGGATGAAAATTCATAGTGGAAGAAAGGACAATAAATTCAGTGCCCAATGTATAGCAGAACTCTCCCTAGTAGGCAAAAAAGACATGATTCTGCCACTTAATTGGAACTCTAATTAGAAAGCAAAACTACATTTCATACATAAACAGTTACCCTTCATTAATCCCCCTCTTCAGAAATGAAGAATCTCTTTGGGAGTTGTAGCCTGGGGGATTTTTTGTTGTTGTTTATTTTTTTTAAACAGTCATTTATCTGCTTCTTGTAAAATACAAACAAGACCAGCATAGAGGAGGCTTTCCCTCAAGTCCATGAATAAAATGTCAAGGGCAGAAGCAAATACACATGTTAATGCTCAGAATGGTGGGGCATCATATAATTCCATCATCTGACACACATGCCAAGTCTAACCCTCACTTTATGTTCAGCTCTTTGCCAAACTTGCCATTATCACCAGTGGCAAAACAAATGGTGCTTCAGCATCCCGAGTTCCCAATGCCTGCCTGGGCCTTTCAGCATCCTCTTCTACCCACATTTATAATTAGATTTTTCTTGAAGAAAAGAAATTGATACCATAGGATTCGGTCACATTTAGGAGGGAGTAAGAGAGTAGATATTTAGACTAAGTAGCTTAAATTGGGAGCTCAGTAATGATGTCCTGCATAAGATAAACTGGAAGTAATTGAGCAAGCAGAGGTTTTTGCACTACAAGTTTACTATATTCCACATCAAATAAACAACTCAGTCTGTCCAATTTTTCCAGCAGCTCAGGCAGTAAGTAGTGCTGGGATTTACACTAATAATTCTACAGAAAGTAATCATAGGAACGATTTTTATTCCACAAGCATAACTGAAATCTTGGAGCAGAGATCCTCTATTGCAATATTTTATAATTTTTTTTATATCATGGCACAACTAACCAGCTCTTCACTCATATTCTCTCATCTTGAAAACACAAAAGAATTCTCACAACCATCCCATATAAAAGCAAATCTGATTTAAAACAACAGTTGTAAACATTAATAGGTTTAAGCCCTAATGATGATGCCTTGCCTGCAGTTCCATCTGTAGCCAAATCTGTGTCAGCTCACAGTAGAATTTCTGCCCAATTTGCGTGATGCCACAAGAAACCACAGAGCTGTGCTCCATTAGTGTGTCCAGTAAACTATCAAGATAGGAGAAAATACATTTCTAAATAAACATTGCTTTTTCTTGCAGTGAAAATACATATCTAAAATCAGTTTATCCACCAAAAGGCAGTAATTTAGGATATTTGGACTCAGATGCATTCCAAGATAAGGAGGCTAAAGAAGAACCCTTTATTTCTACAAGGCTGCTATTTCACTGAGTGGAACAGTGACACCAGTAGGTCTCAGCCTGGAAAGCCACCAGTTCAAGCTTTATTCCCATACCACATCGCTTTGGGCTTTTTTGAGATGGCACATTTTAATTTTCAGATAGCAACTGTTTCTGCTCTGATCAATGATAGAGGTAGCAAGCTTGCTCTGTTTTCACTAACTGACCTTTTGCACTTAAGACTATGGGCTTTAAACACCTGCCCTGTCAAAAAAAAAAATAAATAAAGATGATGTATTTGCTTATACTGTACTACTTTTCTCTGTTGTTCTTTTCCATTCTCTTCTCCTTCTACCTGAAGTTACCAAAAAAGACAGACATTTCTTGCCATCTTAAACACACATCAATTTCTACTTTTTATTCAAAATATTTATGTGCAAAAACATCTCAAACTCTTCACCTTTTTTTTTCAGGAACCTTTAGAAAATCTTCATCCCAAAGGCAAACTATCCCTTACAGGGCCTACTGAGGCAATTAAAATGTAGCAGCCAACAGTGCCCTTCTGCAGCCATCTAAGCACTGTAACATAAGAAACCAGGATTTTAAAAAAGAAAACTTTAAGCATTTTATAACCTAAAAACAAGACTAATGTGCATTTTATAACAGATAAGAGAAACTGTCTAATACACAAAACTCCCCTATACTTCTCTATAACGCTCATATTACTTTACATAAACATGGTCTACTTGGCAATTTCCAAGATGTTTCAGTTATAGCAATATCGAATTCAGTAATGAATTTTAAAAAAGTTTAAGTTGGTCCAAAGTTTTCGCAATAAAGACACACTTCAGGTCTCCAAAATTGTGTTGTGTAGGTCTTCTGTCAGAAGAGGCTAATCTGAAAAGGCTGTTCATGGAAAATAAAGGTAATAATTACTTCAACCAGACGGACCATGCTGGAACTAACAGCAGACCAGGGAGGGAAGCAATGAATATGTTTTCTCCAAAGGACAAAGTGCCACTACACATGCAATGAACATTTGTTCTGAACTACATTAAATTCACACCCAGGATTCTGATACAATCATCCCTTTGAATTAAATAAAGAATTAATTGCTCTTCTCTTCCCCTGTCCACAGGGTGGCCAGTTGAGAGATTCTGACTATGAATGAGAAAGTGAAAATTACAGTTTCTGGAGACCTTTGAATGGACAAGTCATGTAATCCACAGGAAATTCAGATCATATCTGAGCAGTCTCTGAAATGGGCATAAAACTGTTCCTAAAACTTGCCTATTTTTTCTGTAAGTTATTCATCCTTTCTACTTATACTGTCAGAAAAGAAAAAGAAAAAAGAATAATCCAAAACACAGCTCTGCAATGCACATGCCTGTATCAAGTTAGGAACAAGTATAAACAGAGAAACACTTGCAGACCAAGTATATTTTAGAATAATTTTAAAAAGTCCTCGTGCATTGAGGGAGAAATAATGCTTTCTCTCTCCACCCCCAGTCTTTGCTTCCTCTAAGTTTCAGCTACATAAAACAGTTCCATGCATTTCACATGTAGGTCATCCAGAACATTTACATAGCCTACCAAAAATAATTTTCTGCAATAAATGTATTAAGATACAGAAAATGTAAAATTATAGTTCTTACAAGAAAGCTATTTCCAAGTGAAATATGCAGCATTCTAATAATTTTCTAACACTTTTTTCTGCCTAACACATTTCAGTCTTATAAAAACTACACCAAACATTACTCGAAATGTCATAAGACACCAAATAATTATAGGTCTGATGTTTTGGTGGTTTTTAAGTGCCAATTTAGAACTCAATTCTGTGCTTTCTAGGTTTATTTTCAAATTCATCTTGGTAATTTACCACAGTTCTCTCCAAACCTGGCCTCTAGTTAATAAGGCTTCTACACATATGGTCTGACTTTCTAAAGGGCCTATTAGGAAAGAAAAAAAAAAGAAAAAAAGAAAAGAAATTCCATTACTGTTTTCATGCTTTTTCATTGAACCATCACCGCATTCGCTTGCAATAACTCTAAAGGAGGATTATAAAAGTGCTTTCCCAGAATGTGGACTAAAAGGAAAGGAGCTCCAAACCTGGAGAGGATCTGAAAGGGGCCTCTTGTGCAGTGAATTCTCCCATGCAGCCCTTTGAAACCCTTTGCCTGGTCAAGCTGCTGGGCCTCTACATACAATTAGCTATTACTGCAGCTTATCCCAAATACTTTCACTGGCCCATCACAGCAGTGATTAGGGAAAACCTTATTGCATGTCTGTAATGGATCCATTAGCAAGATCCTACTTCAGTTCAGAACAAGTTGAAACAATTTTCACTTTCTTAACACATCTTCGCTGCATGTGGGCTTTTGAAAGGGCCACATGTTAGTTACTTCTCTGTTCTCCACCATAGAGGTTCTCTCCAGATACCCAGGCTTTAGAGACCACAGTTTATTTTGCAAATATGGAATGTTTGCAGCTTGCTGACAGCATGCATGCAAAGCAAGGCGCTGTTAAAAATCATTAATTCAATACACTAAGAGAAGCAAAAATAAAGCAAACTACCATCTGTACTCTTTACTGTTAGACATTTATTATCCTCTTATTGATGAGATTTCAAAGCAACTAGTCAAAAAGAACATTTTAGATAGACATACAGGGGTGATAGAATTAGATGCAATGCGGGGTAGAAGATTTTTGTTCCCAAGACAGCAATGTAGCAAGTCTCTATTCCTCCACTTATGATCCCAAATACATCATCCCCTTGGATACTATTTATCTTTATGAGCATGCCCCAACCACCCCATTACTGGTATTTTGCTTAAACATAATAGCTGTATATCACTATCACCCATATTATAGAGAATCCCAAATCTTCTTATCCACTTATTCATGCAAGGCAATGAAATGAAGAAAGACAGGCAACATTGTCACATATCCAAGGATTCCTAAAGACCATCCACAAATTAAACCATAAAGAGAAGGGAAGAAGAAAACAAGGTCCCCACACTTCCTTAGTTTTTGAACAGAAAACTTAAGGAATGCCACAATACACCTTTAAGCCACATTACTTCAGGGAAGGAAAAATAAAACCACACAGTTTGACAATGGCACTGCATCTGAAAAGCAGAACTGGAAAATCCACAGAGGCTGAAGAAGTGCCAAGGGAAACAGTGGAATTTGCTAGAAGCTTTGAATTGCAAATGCAAGGGGAAATCCTCTTCTAGAAAATATATTCAAACTCCATATACAGAGCACACGAATGCCAGAAGAAATCTGACACTTTTCTCTCCCTTTTCACCTTTTGTCTTTCACCCTCTTTTTCTGTCTCACTACTTCACCTTTCCTTATATCTTTTTTTCTTTTTCCCTTTATTAGCAGTGCTTTTCCTTTGCCACAACTTTTTCCTTACAGAGACAAGGAAGATCAAAATGTTTATTCAGCAGATCATCCCAAAGAGGAAGGGCTCAGTTGTCCTCGGGGGACAGGGAAAGTCCCAAAAGATCACTCCCATTTGCAGTTCTCTCATATTCAGATCTCTCACGTTTTTATTTGCTCAGTGCATGAGACTCCATCTGGTTTCTCCTCAGTTTACTCACCTGGGGGCTGCAGTGGCAGGGGGCACTCAGAGAATGATGCCACAGCCTGGAACAGCAGCACTGCTGCACATCAGCACCCCCCTGCTGTGCACCCCAGCCCCAAGGACCAGATGGAGATGGTTGGAAAGGTCCTGCAGCGAGAGAGAATCTGCAGTACAAGACCCAATAACCCAGATTCAAGTTATGAATATATAAATAAATTATGAATGAACCACTTATTTAGCTCAATGCCAAGAGCTAATCCTGCCATCCAGCAGAACTAAAATTAACAGCAGATGATGTTCCTTCCTCAACAAGATGGGAACCTATCTCCAAGCATCATGCTAAGCTCACACCTATAAATTAGTAATTAGGGTCTGATCCTGCACCAAAGATGTCAATGAATGGCTTCAAATTAACAAAACTAACAACAAAGTCCTAGGATCATAAGCAAGCATTCCAAAACTGCAAATCAATGCAATGTCATACGTGTTTCCTGTTTATGTCTAATGTCACCTTGTCACTGTGAAAATTCATGTGCAGGTTCTGACCACTTAAGAAAGGAGGAGCAGCACAGCTTTTGCAGGAGAAAGCAGTTATCTGAGCAGTTTGTGAGCTATATTGCTCTTGTAAGTACACAACTAATTAATGCTACAGTGGTATAGCTTCCCCTAAGTATAGGAAGTTCTGTGTAATATTTCAGTTATATAAGTTTAAATGAAGTAACTAGCACAGAGTTTAGCACATGGCTACCGTGAAATCAGAGTACAAATGGCATGTGCTCCAGTGTCAGTAACTAACAGGCTCTTCCTGGGAGACAGTAAAGGCTTTCCCAATTACAGCATACCACCAGAAAGGCACCTGAAAATCAATCAGTCCTTCCTTTGCCCAAGCATTTTAAGTAAAAAAACAAAACTTCAATCTTCCCTAACAATTGGATATAGAGACCTGAAAAATATCCAAGGCTTTTATCACATACAAAAAACTGGTGGAAGACTCCTAGGTTGTAGCAGTGGAAACCTGCATTAACTGGACATTATTGTTTGGCTTTTTGATCAGAAGAACCAGGATACAACTGTATCTGCTGATAAGAAAAAGCCCATCCAGGTGGTTAATGAAGGCATTCCTCTTGCTTTCCTAAACTCTTAATACCGTAGGCACAGTAGGATTTTTAACATAGTAGAAATGGAGAACTAAGACCACTGTAGCATTAATTTCCTCTTTTCCTTTCTGAAAATCATTGTTTGCTTTTAAGAGAAAAAGATTGTTACTGAAGGGAAATTTGTACACTGTCAGGGTGAAGAAGTAAGAGGAAACATGTCTGCAAATTCTTCCCAGTTGATATCAATTTATAAACTGCAGTAGAAACTGCTTCCCAGAGTAACCAGACACAAAGGAAGCTTCTCAGATCATTACTCATATACAGTTTTTCTAAATAAATACATTCAAGATTACAGAACTTTCACAGGAAAGGAGTTTTAAATTTCAAAAGGGCCCTGAGAGTACCCACAGGTAACCTCTCGATACCATATTTTGGTCACAAACCCTTTTATTTCCATAGCTCAAGGACTCACCCTGCCCAGAGCAAAAAGCATTATTTCAATGTACCACAGACTAGAGAGCCACAGGCTGTACCTCACAACAGCCTTCACTCACCCTTTTCCTCTTTAGCTTTCAGCCAGGCTGAGAGAAAAAAAAAATGACTATGCCAACCACACCATCCACTTCTTCCTACTTAGAACACAAATACCTGGTGAGCAGCACAAACTGAGCCTCTCCTTCAAGGGATGTCCTGCTGCCTCCATTTTCCTCTGATGACTCCTGGGACTGCCCCATGCCCCTCTTTAACTGGGACAGCCAAAGCTGCAGCAACTGCTTCTAGTCAGCAGCTCAAGGGTTGGGCCCTACATTAGCTTTGGGGGGGGGAATTGCTAATCTGACACACCTGCGTCCCATCCCATCACCCACACCAAACAACCTGTGTTGGCACAGCCAATTACTGTCATTGGAGTCAGCTGTGGTCCTTAAAATGTTAAGCCTTCCTGAAGCAGTCACCTCCTCCAAATGAGTCTGGCAAGAGGTAAATAGTTCAGGCCATGACAAAATTACCCACTGCACCATCTGGTCCCCTTGAGGAATGCAAGAAGCACTTCACCTGTGTGTGAGGGTCAGCATGGAATTAGATGTGGGCTCTGATAAACTTTCCTCTCCTCTATGAGGATTACACCAACCCAAAAATTAATGTAATCATTTTATATTCAGTTGCACTTTCATCCAAAGATCTTAAAGCAGTTCTCAAACAGCAATTAATTAACCTCCAGGTCCCCTCTGCAAGGTGTGAACATCTAAGTAGAGGAGCAGTTTTACACACGAATGCCAAGCAGTGCCAGGGAGTGGCTGGGAGGCAGCACAGCCTCCTATTCCCCGTGTCTGGACACAGCCCTCAAGTGCTGCTGCATACAGACAATTTACAGATGATGGAAGCAGATACACATCATAAAACACATATGTGGCAAAGCCAAAAAGCAGGTCATAGGGTGGCAGGGATGCAATACTAATTAAAAATAATAAGTCAGCTCCATGCTTTAACTTTCTCTGTGCCACTGCTGAAGAGTGTGAAAAGGAGACTTTGTGTTTCTGCAAACCACTGTTCTTGGTTTCCCCACCCCTAAAAAAGGCTTCCATTATTTGCTCTTCCTGCAATAAACATGTGTCTGTGAGCCAAATTCTAGTGGACAAACTATACTTGTCCCTGAGGCAGATTGAGATGGTAACTTTTAAGTAACAATGAGCTCTGTGCAAATCATACAAAGAGTTTAAGACAAGCATAATGCAGCCAAGTGAAACTACAGGGGTAGGGGGCTTTAAGATGAGGGTTCAAATGACAACTGGGCTGATCTAAAAACTCACTCCTACCCAAAGGGTTAACCCTGTCCCCCTCTGCCCAGCAACATGATCCAGTCTCCTTCCCGTGCTCAGCCCTGGCTCTTGTCTCATCTGAGCCTGCAGACAGCCATTGCCCCATCTTGCTGTGCCAGTTTTAGCAGCAGTGCCCCATGCAGGGCCTGGGCCCTTCAATGAAACAGCCTCAAATGTTTCTCTGGATTTTTCCCACTCAGGAGAGGACTTAATTTGAAGTTGTCACTCCTAGTTACAACACCTACAGTCATAACTAGAAGGGACAGGACTGTGCTATAGTCCATGGCTTTTCACCCAAAAATGAAAAACGGGTTTTCATCTGCTTTCCTTCCAGCTCCCATTCTCTTTCTCTGGCCTTCTGAGATGTAGTTGTTAGGTAATACAGGATAATCACCAGTTGTCAAGGTAATTGTCATTATGTACTCCAGAAAATTTCTAACTATCTTTTCGACCTTTGCCACTTCTCCATGTGCATCCAGGTGTAACTTGCATGGAACGTCTCTTTTCGGTTTGCCATCACATGGGACAGGATGCAGGTGTGAGAAGGGATTTCAAACCACTCTTCCTGTGGCTGTGGTGCACCCCAATTTTTACTTTGTCTGTGTCTCTCTCAGCAAACTGTCAACATGAGGCAAAATTGAGTGGCAGACTCTGGAGCCAGTGCAACCCACACACTTTGCTGCCGTGCTATAGAAACTCCATTGCACGTTGCTTGTTTTTGTGCACCACTGTAAGTGATGGGAGATGCTGAGTCCGACTAGCCCCAATGCTCTGACTGCATAGTTCTGTGCTTTCTTCAGATTTTTCCTTTCAGAAGGTAGTTTACTTGGACAAAGAGGTGTCTTTGTCTCACCCTTGATTATGAAATTCAAATGACAGCCCTTTGCCTTAGGTGCTGCTTCTGCTTTTCCTCTCTGTTTCTTTCATTTCTCCTCCCTGCTGTTACACTGGAGTGAATAATGCATTTTTTAGCTAATTTCCGTGGATTAGGCTTCCAATTAATTCAAGCCAGTTTTACAGACTGCCAATTCAGGTTGCTAAAATTCAGTTGGAGTTATTGGGGTAGGGTGAGGGGGTTTCCCATAAATTTTTTTCCAGATTAACTACAAGAATTCAGTGGAAACGAATCAGTCATTTTTGCACGTGAGCATATACATCAGTATCTGCAGGATTTGTTTCGGCCCTAACTGAAAGCACAAATTACACTCTTCCTTTCTAAAAGGCCCAAACACGGTTTCACACCAACTGACAGAGGTAGTAATTAATGTGAAGGATCCCTGGGGTCTTTTAACCTCCTTTCTTAGCTTTTGATGGCTGAGACAGCCACAACCTGTGTGCCATTTAACTATCTATAAAACTGAGGGGAGAAAAGCATTTAAACACGACATTGAGTTTTCTTTAAACTCTCTAATGAGCTCTAGATAAAGCAGAGAGGTTTTTACTGCGGATTTTAAGAAACACTTTCTCCCTCAATTGTTCTCCCTGGGGCACAGCATTTCTGTCTCCTTGCAGGCAGATGAAATCCAGGAACAGCTCCCACAAAATCCAGGAGCACTGATTATGTCAAACAGGATTACATAGTAAAATTCTGCTCTAGGACCATTTTACCCATTTCATTGGCTTGGTGCAGTTTGCCCTGTCTCTATTCAGATATAAAACCATGACAAGAGTTTTTCCTTTGCTTCTTTGTTTGCTGCAGATTTGCCAGCTACTGCAGGGGAGTTCAGAATTATTAGCTCATTCAAATAATGCAACTTTATGACACTCTACTTAAATCAACTAATCCCTAAGAGAGGTAGCAATAACTACTGGTTAAGCCTGGGGTTGGGAGCTAAATTTTGCCACCAAACTGTGATATTGGACAAATCAGTCAACCTCCTCAAACCCGGATCTCTGTGTAATACCTCAGAAAAGAGACATCCCCCTGGCAAAGCACTTCAATATCCTCTAACGATGGAGCTTGTTGGAAGTGTAGAAGATATTGAAGGACCAGGGAGAATTAGCTTTTAGTTTGATTTCCAGTTCAGGGCTTCCAAGTTAACAGTTAAGAGTTGCTCCTTGTTAAACATCCCAATACTTGGTATGGTGTATTACAGAATAACCTCTGCAAAATACTTACATGAAGGGATACTGCAGATGCAAAATGATGCACTCATATGCTTTCAGTTTCACTTTCGATTCCACTTTCACTTTTGATTCTACTTTCACTCTCAGTTTCGATTCTACTTTCACTTTCTATTCTACTTTCACTTTCTGTTTCAATTCTACTTTCGCTTTCAGGTTCACTTTCGATGTCGATTCTGCTTTCAGTTTCGCTTTCGCTTTCGCTTTCAATTCTACTTTCGGTGTCAGTTTCACTTTCGGTTTCGCCTCCAGTTCCGATTCTACTTTTGGTTTCGATTTTTCAGTTTCACTTTCTGTTTCGATTTGGGTTAGGGTTAGGGTTGGGGTTGGGGTTGGAGTTGGGGTTAGGGTTGGGTTAGGGTTAGAGTTTCACTTGCCCCCTTGAGTATCTGCTTGTGCACAACCATGTGGCCTCATCACACTAGATTTTCATTTCCAGTAAGTTGGTGAAGTGGTTCAGACAGAGCAGGAGCATGTACCTTCACTTGACTTCTCTCCGTGGTTTCTCAGGTGCCTAAAATTCTTGGTTTGGGCTGGAACCAGAAGCAGAGCACAAGAATCCTTTTTAAATATAGCAGTCTCTGGCTAATAATGAGAACAGTGGAGCAGTTATCCTGTGAGCTCTATTCCTGTTATGTATGTAATGCTCTGATTTACCAAAAATGCTTTACAGAAAATTTTGACACAGCCTTACCCTGAGGAAGATCAAAATTTAAGATCTGATACCTGAAATCAATTCTATAGACAAGAAATATCAAATGAATACATTGATTTTCCTATTATGAGGTTTATCAAAAATAATCAGGAAAAAATTGACCTGAAACAGAAGTGGTTTCAGCTGTTTGGAGAATTAAAACATACCAAGCAAGACAACCAAATCCAAAATAAAAAGTCAGTTACATTTTTCAACCCAAGGTGTAATATTTTGAATCAACTGAAAAGTTTCCATTAAAATGCCATCCTAATTCTAAACTTTGGCTAAAATAATTCCTAAATTTAAGAATATTTTTAATATATTTAATACTTTCATTTCACAATGAAGTCACTTTACTTGAGAAACTTTTATCCAGTTCTGTATTAGAGTACTCCTTTTAATGGTAGAGAAATTACTCCTATGCACTGAAACTCTTAAACTATTATCACTTATTTACTGTGTTCTACACTTTCCAAAGTGACGAGCGCTTGGACTGTTCAGCCTGAGATATCTTACAGGTATGTACCTTCTAGAAAGGAAATCAGAGCCAGCTGCCCAGTGCCCATGTGGGTGCTCTGCGTGGCAGCAGCAGAGCAGCTCTGGGTGAGCAGCTCTGGGTGAGCAGCTCTGGGTGAGCAGCTCTGGGTGAGCAGCTCTGGGTGAGCCCAGGTCCCGTGCTGGACACACTGACAGAGGAATTGGGTTTGATGCTTCCAGAGAGGACCGAACTGCAAATTCAGCTTCAGGTGTTAATCACAGGGATTTGAACCAAGAGCTGCTTCTTTGGACAGGAACATACCATGGTTTTGATGCAGACATTTAGTTCAGGAGAGCAGACTGAATTTATTGGGAAGAAAAACCTCCAAAGAACCTGTTATATGGATGCAGAAGCCTCAGCACCAACTTCTTTAGTCAACTAATCTGCCGCTAGTGTACTGATTTATTTCTTAATATAGCCATAGCATAGGACATCTCACGGCAAACTCAGAAAATACTGTCAAATCACAAACAGTTCCTGAAATTATAAGCTATAAAAGAGAGCAATTCGCAAGATTAATTGAAAGAAAACAGGAAGGACAAAGCAGTAAGCTCATGAAATCATTGAACTTCCATTTCTTCATGATGGTTTCTTGGTCAAGGCAGAAATTGATATCTCCTGTGTTAGCACAAAGACAGAAACATCTCAGTCACTTTTAGGTGATATTAGATAATCCTTTCGCAGAAAATCACTTTGCAGCAAACTTATATGAACAAGAGTTTTACCAATAGAGAGACTGCAAAACAAAACACATAGAAAATGAGTTTCTGAGACATAGAAAATGCAGGCACTCTAAAGGAAAATGTTATTTTTCCATAAACGTTCTTTTAAACATTAACATAATAACTATAAAATCAGCTTAGTATTTTTAATACAATTTCAACATAGTAGTGTCTTGGCCCGGAAAAAACTATGATGTCATATCTAAATTATTTATTACAAATCCACTAATTGAAAACTTACCTTACCTCCCAAGTCCTTTGGAGCCATATGCTTACAATGTCAACATTTCTGTAAGCAAAGTAAAGATTAAAAGAAGTTGTCACCCAGCTCCAGGCCAAAACTTAACTCTAACAGTCAAGTCTACCACAAAAGGAAGACCATGTTTTTAAGACTTCAGAGAGGTTTGCAGAAGTCTGCAAAATTATCAGCTGAAATCCTGATAGAAATCTGAGATGAAATGGGTAAGACATTAAAGACATTTTAGCTACATCCAGAATTTTCAGTCTAGATGTAACAAGACACCCCATGTTGCTGTAACACAACCCTGATGTTCACAGGAGGTGCCCTGGTAACCCCACGGACATCAGTGAGGAGCAGACAGTGGGGGAGGTTGGGAGGAACCACAGTGGGTCCTCTGGTCCAACCTCCCTGCCCAGAAGAGAAAAAGTTGCCACTTGAAGACACTTTTCTCTGTAGTATTTCCCAGTCATTGGGACTGTGGAACAAAAGGAAGCCATGTAAATGCTGAAAATCCACAACAGTCCTTTTATTTCTGTGGATTTCACCTCTTGTCTTTGGTGAGTGGAGGAGTCAAAATTTTCAGCCGAACATCTGTTATACCAGAAATTTGTTGATTTGCTTTCTCAGAGGAGGAGAGGAACAGGGAGTTTCACAAAGACTGGGTGTGCACAGATGCATCAGTGTAAAATGAGATAATTCTACCTATTGTCGAACATTTAGTGAGCAAATGAAATCCTCTTCAGTATCAACCCCACTGTTATCATTATGAGATTTTCTTGTGCACATGTGACTGTATTTGAACCAACAGTTACTTTCTAACTTTTCTTTTTATCATACTATAAAGATAGAAATAGAGAATGTTTAAATTTAAGTTAGATTTTAACAGATTTTTCTTATTGAAACTTGATTTTTTTTTTCCTTTGGAACTTAGAAGAACTGCCCCATAGTAGATAAAAAGGTGCCTAAATATGAATATATCTCTTCAGGCAGGGTAAGTTAAGCACCTGGTCCTTCAGGGTGACACAGGTCCTTGCAAAGAGAACACCATCAGGTCAAGATAACACTTAAGAACTACTTTAAGAAATTCAATACTGAACAAGCTTGGTCAAATTTCATACACTGAGATGATCTCCCTCAGACTTTTACTATTTCAGAAGATAAACCCACAAGGATTAAAAAAGATGTTTTGTGGCATTTAAGAATACAACACCCAGAAGTGTTGAAGGAAGCAAAAATCTCCCTATCTCAAGATTTGATCCAACCCTGAGCCTTAAGTCCAGCTTTTTCAAAGAGCTCCCATTAATTCAGCCATTAGCAAGATAGTAGCTTTCCTCAAAATTCTACATATTTCAAAACTAAATGTAGCCTTTCATTCCCTGGGGAGCAGATAGGTCTGCACTGGGAGGTAGCCCACTAATTTTTTAGTCATTAAACCTGTAGCTCAGAACCAGGAAATCATATCATTTATGTATTGACTTTAGTAGTTACCTTGTACCCTTTCAAACAGAAACCAGACTTTTCTCCTGTCATGTATACTGAAACATTAAAATGCAACTGTTTAAAGCCAACAACCAAATAGATATACAGAAGTATTTGGGGGGTGGAGGGAGAGACAAGGGAAGTAGTAAAGATACCTCCGGAAGGATTACGAATAAAGTAAATTTATTGGGTTTTGCAGTTCTGTGTGACAGGGCCAGAAGACTTGATGGTCTCCTGTGGAGTGTCATGTCACTTTCCCGAGTCTCATAATTCTCCAAGTACGTACTGGAAGAAATTCTAGTTTGGGACAGGCGGAAGCAGCATTTCAGCTCAGGCTTTAACATGAGCTACAAGAAGCTTGAGTCTTTTCCTAAGCATTTATGAAAACATGAGCCAGTGGTCTTGAGACTAATCCAAGTTCAAGTTTATTTTCTTTACTGATTTACATTAGATGTGCAGAGCATGGTCCTTGCATGATAGAGGTGGGGGCGTAGTGTCATGAAACAGAACAGCTTTTTAGCATTTAGGGATCAAATCTGAGGGCTGAACCCATAAGAAGCCTCTCTGAATTCCTAAAGGCAGCCTTTGGTGAGCCTGCAGCATTCCACATCTCCAGCTCATGCTCTCACCTCAAGTAATTGATCAACAATAAACTATGAAGTCTCCAATTACTCTTAATATGCTTTGTTCTTGACAAGGTGCAATATATTATGTGAGGATTACAGGCTTTTCATATTAAGAAACTGCAAACTTTGAGGTTTCAACACTTATCACTCTAATTGGGCGTAGGGGCAGAGCAGATCTGGGGGCTGGGTGCTGTTGGTTTGAGAAACCTGCATGCTCAGTGGGAACTGTGGTGGGTGTTCAGCCCTGGAGACAATTTATCACATAGTATTTTGGGGTAGATTGCTTAAACAAAGAACAACACAGCAGAAAATGGGCTTTTAAATAAGTTATAGCAGGATCTAGTTAGGACTACTTCTCATGACCTGCTTCACAATCGAGGTACAGATGCTGATGAATCCTTCATAAAAAAAAAGAAAAAATATTAAAATACTGGAGTAAGACGAATTGTCTGAATGACGGGGATCATGGTTTTAGTGCAACTTCCCAAGGTTTTAGGAAACAATTGTGCCAATCTCCTTCATGTGTGAAGGGAAACATCAATTCCTTTCCCTCAGTCTGACAGATAATCAGTAAGATGAGAACATCCTATGCACTACTACAGCAAGGTCACAAAAGATGGAGTGTATCTATATGCTAGACAAGTATACAAAGTATAGCATTAAAATTGTTAAGAGTAAAGGTGATGGTGTTAACCAGGAGACAAGGACATGGAAGTCCTGACAGAAAAAAGTGGATCCTTGAAAATGGGAGTTCAGTGTGAGATGAAGGTGAAGCATCTACACAAAATCTGCTATCTTTCTGAAGAGGGAGGATTCTGATGAAAAATTAATCTCTCCCTGATGTGAATCCTAAGACATACTAATTCTGGCCTTATTTTAGAACCAGAAGGTTAAAACATAAAAATTACGGATTTTTCCAGGACATTTGGACCTGAAAAAGTAAAGCCAAATAAAAATTTCACTTATTTATACATTTTACTTATTTCTGGTGGTATTTTTGTACATTTCACTGACCTTATAAACTTGAGGGAAAGGTGCCATTTTACTGTCATGATATGACTGAATTCCTACTAATTTGGAAATACTTGTATTTCACACAACACATCCGTCAGCCACGTTAAGAAGGTGTTATGTGTTCCAGAGGTAGTATGAATAAACGTTACCTGCAGTCACCCTGGTAACTCTTAATTTGTTGCTGCATAACTGAATTGCTTGGGTGTAAATAGCTATAAAACCTTCTTTGAGGCTGTTATAAAAACATACATTCGTCATTTCCTTTTTCTTTCTGAATGGAATACATATATCTGTGTGTGTATATATGTATATATTGCATAGGGACGTTGTTTCTCTGGCTTAATTTTAGTTTTGTTACAATTACAGAGCTTCAGACTGTCATGGAAAGCATCTTCTCCATGCAAAGGAAAAGATGGTTCTTAGTGCTCTGGAAGAAAAGTCCTCCAGAACTAGCAGTTCCCCTCTTCAAGCACTAGCTTTGTTCAACAGCTAATAAGAGTCTTTAAAATTCCAGTTTACCAGTTTCCATTAGACATAAGGAAGAAAATATAAAGCAAATGTAGGAATTTTTTTCATCCTATTTGACCTGACAGAAAACCAGAATGATTCAACACAGCTATTAAATGAAGTAACGGGTTAGATACTTACTATTCACTGACTGTGAAAAAGACTTTTTTAAACATTTGTTTCATGGTTTAAAATAAACAGGAATAGATAAAACTAATTTAAAATACGTAAGCAGCTCCTTATTAAAAAAAAATCACCACCTTTAAAGTTGCTTCTTTCAACACGTCTTAACAGAAAAACCCAAAACCGAGAAAATGTTTTCATCAAATTTAACAAATAAAAAAGAACCTAATTTTAATCCGATGACAATCTCGGAGTCTAACAATGAAGCAAAGCATCCATAATTCTATTTAACTCTGCTTGATGTGAAGGTTTTATTTTGTGATCATTTTAGTGCATAAACCCTGATGAATAATGGAATTTTAGAAAAAGAACCCCTATTGAGTCAAGCTTCATTGACATCTGACTGGTAGTCTAAGAGCCTGCAGAGAGGGTCCAAAGCAATGCATCACAGCCTCCCAGCAGGTCATTAAGGCATTACCCAATTAGAAAGCAAGGCTACGGAGCGACATTGTTCACAGCAGAGCAAACATAATTGATTTTTATTTCAACAGGGGGGAGAACCTCCTTACTAAAGAGCTTTAGCATAATTTCTTATTTAGGAGAGGTTTCAAGAGATCTGTGCTGGAGTATTTAATTCCAAACCCTGGGACAGTCTCTGGCAATGTGTATAAATTAAGGGGCAGTTGACTTCATCCATTCATATTCAAAATAGAGGCTCGCTTGTTGCTCAAAAGTAGCATGAAGATTTCTGAGCAATGGCATCCAACACCAGCTGTGCAGGGGCACAGCACTTGCACCCTCCCAACCTTTATACAGTTCATGTAGCTATCAGCAAGCCACTTTCCTGCTCTACGGCTTCTCTCTGAGGCACTTTAACATGCTAATACACTGTATATAGTCAACAGCCCTTCAAGAGCACACGCAGATGGAATTTGCTCCCAAGACATCTTCATCATCATCCATCTCCTTCTCATCTTATTGTTTCCCCACTGGTTATTCTTAATCCCACTGTTCATGGGCACCACTGGGTGGGAATGCTCAGTGACAGCCAGCTTGTAGCAAAAACGGCTCCTAATGAATGACAGCTTGGATTCTCCCAATTTACTGTATTACAGTAACACAGTGGAAAATGTTAGCCCTGTTGCCTCTCACAAGAAACCTGTGTTTCCTTCCTATGATTGACATGAAGCCTTTTTTCATTGCAAGCCCTGCAATATTAAAAAAAAAAAATTAAGTCTCATTTCAAGCACAACACCCCAGCTTTGAAAGCAATCAAATCATAAATTATACAAAGAATGTTTGTTTTAATTTATTAACACTCAGTGTTTCAATGGCAGCAAATAACTTTTAGGAGAAGCATTTATTTTTCCAGTCTTTCCATTTAAGGTCCACTGGAGAACAGATAGCTGGAAAATGCTTTAAAATCCTCTCTTTTTACAAGACCCAAAGCAACACAACAAAAATTCTTACTGGAAATATTTGTAGATCAATATCTTCAAATTATGTATACAGTAGACTTGGGAAAATTTGTTTTCCTCTATTCATTTACTTCAGTGTGCCAAATGAAACACATAAAAAAAATTAAAGGATTTCTCAGCTGCAATGGCAGAAGTCCATTCCCAACTTCATATGCTGGGTCTATACCTCACATCGTGTGACTCATCAGTCTCTAATTTTCCATTTTCCATCATGTTTCTGACAAAAATAATTATCATTTTCACCTGGACTTACGTCTTAGACACAGTTTTTTTAAATTATTTTTAGTTAAAGGAAAAGAAGGCAAAAATTTTATATGACACTTTAATTTTAAAGTCTGCCAGCAGCACAGTGACGATTTTATTCCACTTGGTTGTTCACAAGCCGACTTCACTCTCTTGCTTAAACACTATCCTGAAATACAAGGAAAGAGATGATATCAAGTAAATTGTTTTTATAAACACTTATGCACTCAGATATATCACAAAGCCAGCAGCAGTAAGGGCAATTTAGCAGTCGTTTGTCTTACCAAGGCACTTCTGCGCCCAAGGCACAGATTGTTACCCCTCAGTGTTAGTCACGACGCCAACACACATCAAAGAAGCAATCCCTGCCCTGAAAAATCCCCCTGTAAAATTCATGCCCAAGACCAGCTGTTTGTGAGTTTATCCATAGATTCCCAATTTTGTTTGCATTTTTTAATGTCAGTATCAAAATCAATTTTTCCTGTTGTGCAGATCCACACAGGTATAAAATTTCAGTAGCAGCAGCAATATATTTATTGTGCACTGCTGCTTAGTCAAGTACCAGCAGAGTTAGCAAGTTTGTCTGAGGGCTGCCAAGGCACATCCAGTGTCCATTCCACAAAAGACCAGCATTCTCTCTTCCTCTCATGTCCAAAGGACTACAGCTGGAATCAGCTTCCATGGACCCATTACTGCAGATAAATTTACTGTCAACTGGCAGTCAATCAGATTATTCAAATCCACACATATTTAACTGACTAAAGGACCTGTTCTTTCCACCACATGAATGCTTGGAAAAAACTCAAACTAATTGTGACAGAAACCATCAGTGCATGAAGCAGCGTGGTCATTTTTGTTAGTTAGTACTACAGACTAACTTGCCATACCCCAACTGCTTTCAACTGCAGTGATTCCTGGAAAATTATCTTTGTTCTCAAAGAAACTCCCACCAACAGACCTGCTAAAAACCAGCAAAGCCATTATTAAACACAAAGCTTCTAAGAAATAAGCCAGATCCACAAACACCCAGAAGTGATTCAGGATTAAGCGGATTCTTACTTCAAAAACAAATCATCTGAGCCAGCGGATCTCTATCCTTCTGCAGATTTTTAACATCTAAATGTTTTCTAGCTGTAAAAAAGACCCAGTACCATATTGTAATAATAGCCTTGCTTTTTCTTAAGCTTGTTATAACTGTCATGTGTGTCTTGAAAGTAGTCATTGAAAATTAGGGGTTTGTAGCCCCAAGCTCAGCTATCACCAGTCAGGGAGAACACTTGAAGTATGGAAAGTTATTAATCAAATCTCTTGAAAGGATGTAGGAGAAAGTTAAAAACTTTGAACTCGTTGAGCTCGTCGCATGTGGACATGCCTTTACTCTGCACCAGCTGCACAACCGAAGCAACAAACCTTGAGGGTGTGCACTGTGCACTCAGGAAGTGTGGAAGAAAGAGATCACATGCTGAAAGCCAGACATGGGTACAGAAAAATACCCTTTCCAGCTTTGAGAAGGATAAGTGGAATGGTTTACATCTGGAGTTAATAGGTCTCTTGACTTAATAAAAACAGGCAATGCATGTTTTTCTGCTGGGTTAGAGTGTTTTGATTTGTAATGAGGAAAGAAAGTGTAGAATATACTTTACATGGCCACATTCTCCCACAGGTGTGTGATGGGTGGGCTGGAGAAATCAGGCTAATTTTAGAACTTTCACCTTGTTAAAGGTTTCTGGAGTTTAACTTTGTAATAGGAGACCTGCTGATATTACAGTCCTTAAACATTCCTCACCAGTGACAAAACAGAGGGAAATGGTCTGAAAATTCAGTGCTTAAAATGATAACTATAAATTATACTGTAACTTTGGTCCTTTAAAAATGCCTATTTTACTGGAAGATGTTGAGCAAGGCCGTGTTTTTCTTCAAGGAAGAAATGCTGTAGTTCACCACAGTAAATCCGCATGCTGGCACTTAAGTACACGAATAACTATTATTTAACCTATAAAATCCTCCTCTAATATTCAGTAAATTGTGTATGGTTGAGTTCTTAAAAAAAATCTTGGAAAACCATCTAAATTATCTGATTTTACATTTTACATAGTACCTTATTTTAATAGTTCACCTTCTGTAACTTTCATTTATGTATTCACTGGTAGCCTGCATGTTCAATGCTGAACATGAATGTACAATGCATGTAGCATGTTTGTATCTGTACTACTGAGAGACTAATTTTCAGAGAGACAAGAGCATGAAGAGTCACTTGAACACCAAAAAGCTTTTAGGACATAAATAATGGGATAACATGGAAAAATATCTCCTCAGTAGAAGCTTAGTTTTTCTTTAGTTTCGTTCAAAACACACACAAACACAAAAATTTGAATGAGCCAAGATAAGACAAAAAATGAATGTCATCAGGTTGAAGACCACGTGCTTAACTGGTGTTACCAGACCAACTTAGTGTTTTGTGTTCAGGTGTTTACCCAGCCTTGTGATAGTTGCATTTACAGATACCAGGGAAAATATACCTGAAACTTCATTTATCTCTTCAGTGTTTTGGGGCTAAAATCCTGGTGCTGATCTCTTCAAACTTCACAGATTTAGGAGTGTCCAATAGTTTTATACAGAGCAAAAAACAGGAGGTCACATCAACCATTTAAATCCACATTAGGAAAAAGGTGCAAATAACAAGGTCTAGTCACACAACAGTAGCAGTATAAAGTGGAAAAGCACTCAGTACAGCATAATCAAAGGAGAGATACCTGCCATCAGGGAGTATTTCTGATCAGGCAGTGCAAGTGTCTTTAACTGGCACAATAAGGCTCTCCTGCAGCCCCATGGAAAGCAGATGTCACAGTAACGACCCAGCCTGAGAGGGTTTGAACCTGCAGCGCCACGTTCAAAGTTCATTGATGTCAAGGCACATCCGTCACGTGCCCTGACTTGAAACGAGGTCCATAAAAAACATCAAGCATGAAAGTGGTCAGGAGTCAGATGGAGCCTTTCCTGTGAATGAAGATAGTCAAGAATATATTTGCCTGAAATCATTTCAAGCCTGAGGTGTTCATGGAAAAAGGCCAGACTTTACTAAAGAGTTTGCCAGGAAATGGTGCACCACTCTGAGCATCTTTAACAATTAAATTATATATCACACATCATAGAAAATTTCAACTAATGGTAGAAGAAAAAGTAAGGCAGAAACCATAATTTTTCCAAGTTTTTTACTCTTCCTAAATTTTCACATGGTGATTTGCAACATTTCCCATCATGGAAAGTTATGTGAACTATATAGGTTATATAAACATTTTAATCACATCACTATAAAGAGATGGCCATAAACAGTCATTTTGATTTGTACAATTTTTTTTTAATTTTATGCTTTCCATGTGTCCCCAGAAATTTCAGGAATACACATGGAAGGATATTGGGGGGAATAGATTTTAACTAAGGACTGTGAAAAATGTTACACATATTTCAACTTCTAAGCTCAGGGAACGAGTTATGCCCATCTGATAAGAAATACACCATGTCCCTAAGAGGTCCATCATTTATATGCCAAGAAGTATTGAAAAATGTCTTTAATCTATAAATACCTACCAAAAAAAAAAAAACTTGCTAGTGTGTCCAGGCAATTTACTGAAATTCATATATTTTAATAAATTATTCATTAGGATTTATTTTCCATAACTATCACACACAAATTACTGATAAATGCCACTGAAATCTGACAGCTGAAGACATCTGTTCTCCCATGCTTATACATCTTAATTTTCCTCCTTCAGCTTGTCTTTATTCTCAGAATTAACTATGCCAAACAGCTTAAGGATACAGTAGATTTGATGGATGCCATACAGACCGGAGCTGTGTGGCAAAATACACACTTAGAAAGGATACAGAACATCATTCCCAAGGCTGGAATCATCTCAGTCTGAACACCAGCTTTTTATGCCTATGGCTAATGAATTTATCTTCTGAAATAAATGTATCTTTTGGACTTGGATCAATGCATGCCTTAATTAAAACCATGTTTCTGTATAAGCATCTAACAGGAACACATGAAGGCCCTATTTAAATTGGAAGAGAACAGTATAAACCAGTATGGCTTTTAAAACTAACTGCTTCCAGGTGCAGAGAGAGTGCAAGCTTAGTGCTGTTTCCAACTTGATGCTTGGATGCCTTTGTTCTTGAAAGTGTAAGGTTTCTCTCATTCTCAGTTTTATGACTGCAGGTTTCTATGTTGCATTACACTCTATAATAGAGCACCAAAGGGCTTAGTTTTACTGTTTTGTTACACTTTATTGACTGCATGTTTTATTCAGCTAATATGTGCCATAGAAGCAGGCAGTAACATCTCAATTACACCACCAGTGCTCTTCCTTCTCTGTAAATGACCAGCTTCAATCTGCACTTTATTATATTCACATGCAGGTGTTAAAAAGCCAGGAAGGAGGAGTGAGGGAAGGCAGAGTTAAAACAGACCTTTTAAAGCATTACAACTGGAAAGGCTTTTTTCCCAGGTAATCCTCTAAAGCTAAACACATTCCAGTATATGATATTTATGCTGTGGCAAGCCACCAAGACTCAGCAACTATTGCATAGACATGGGTGTGAGAAAGTTCAATCTAAATAAAAACTCCTCCAGAGTTTTATCAGAGCTGGATCTGGTATTTCACTTTACTTATTTCTACTATTGTGCATCCCTGTTGGAGAGCCAAAGAGACTTTGGCAATGCAACAAGTACACAAGCAAGAAATTGGCACTCACTACAGCTTATTCAATGTCCTGAATATTAAAGCTTGTTTTAGTAAGAAGGGGAATGCTGAACAGGATGACATTGGAAGTCTTCATGGTTCCTTTTGTAATGGCACAGGATTTTTTTCATTCCCACAAGATTCCCACAAGGGCAAAGAGACAGACCAGTTTAACATTAGAGACAGATAAGATCTTTTCCTGTTAATCAAAACTATGCTGAGCTGGCAGGGCAACGGGTGGGAGGTTGAGGGAACAGAGGGGAGAAAATGAGAAAAAAAAATCTGGAATTTCATTTATAAAAAAGAAACAAGGCATTTCTTTGCAGGTGGAGCTGTAATTTCAGTGAGTTAAAAACCACTTCCTTATTTTATCTGAAGGATGCCAACTGTGATAATACAGCAGCCTCAATCAGTTCAGCATATGAGTCCTACTAATGGCCTTGGAAGTTGAATGTCAGGTTTTCTGGCCATTGATAAATAGCCAGATACCAACAACTACCAGAAATCACTGGCCCTAAAAGCAGCAGCACTGGGTACTGAATGCTGTGTGGAACAGCTTCCTTTCCATAGGAAGTGCCTGTGAGCCAACAACGGATTGTGCCTGTGGAGGCAGAGACTATGGCATTTTGTAGCTACAGACAAGGAAATAATCTTTACAGTGTTTCAGGGATTATTAATAAATACTTTACTTTAGCTGAATTGTTTATACTGCATTGTGAGCCTCCTGGAAAATGCTGATAATTTCATCTTGTGTTTATAAAGAACTCAAATATTCAATATCTAGCTCAGTTAAAGGCAACTGGAAACAGCTAGATGTATTCACAGTGATACTTCAGGCCAATTTCACAACAATAAGAAAGAATGATTTCTTTTTAGCCTGGTATAAAGAGTAGCTTATTACACAGACCTTTCCCTGTCTTCAAAGGGCAAAAACCTGGCTCAACTTTTTCACATTTCTCCCACATCCTGACTTTAGCATTAGTAGCAGAGCCACAGAGCTGAGCCCAATGCCAACATATATCCCCTATGTAAGGCGGTTGAAGTCTGTTGCTCTGCTCACTGAGCACATCCAGGGAATTTACCGGACATGGAAAGACTTTGCAGACCAATCCTGCAAGACATGTGTTTCCTGCAAGGTGTTACCATCCTTTGCTTCTGTGGTGACACCAGTTATCAACATTTGGGCTGGCACACGTTGCAGGAGCAGAGTAGTCCCTGGTGTTCTTACCCTGGCTCCCTAATCAGCCCGGGGTTGGTCCTTACGTCTGAGAGGAAACTAGATGGGAAACTTTTGTAACTCCTAATTGTTATGTGATACTAAGCTTGAGAATTTTTCCACTGAACCTTCCAACTCCTTTCTTATATCATGGACAACCACCTGTGGTGGCAGCTCTGCTCAGCGGGTCAACACTTACACTAGGACCCTTCGCTCTGTTCTGCAAGCCAGTCTGCTCCTCACACCATGAGAAAGATACAACAATCCCACTGGTTTGTCTGAAAAAACATCCGGCTTCAGGTGAAGAATGAGTAGCCTGACCCCACAAGGGACAATTCAAAACTGATTTTAGCACAGGCAGAAAGCAATCCCTTCCTTTAGGTTGAGGATTCCTAAACTTGTCAAAGAAAAGACAAAGAGAGCAGGCCATAGAGTCCCAACAGAGCTGAGATAGGCAGCAGCTGCTCTGGAGTCCATGGGCTGAGTGTGCAGGAGCAGCAGCCAAGAGAGGAGCAGCAGAGCTGGGACCCAGCACAAGGTGGGTCTCATCTTCCAAGCCCTACCCAAGACAGCTGCGTAGATCACATTACTCAGACTTCACTGTTGTGTATGGTTATTTATTGAGCATCAGCAGCCTGCCTGGGACTGTACAAGGGACATACAGAGAGTCCCTCCCCAAAAAGGGAAACAATCAGGCTTTGTGTGGGAATCCTGAAATCCACCCAAATTAAAAGGCTTCAGCCTCCAGGCCTGTTAATTCAGCACATATCAGGAGCAATAAATGCACTTGGAAAAAAATTCAGAAACAGTGGAAATTTGGCCTCTGATGGTTTGCTCTGAACCAGAAGTTAGAAGTCAAAGACCAAAAAGTAAACACTCTTTAGTTGCAATTCTCCAGTCTGGGTTTTTATTTTTGCCAAAGAATATTAAAATACAGTCAATACCTTTGATATCCTGATATGATTTCTTCCATGACTTTTATGGACACAAAGATATTATCTTTGACAGCTGGGCTGGATGCTTTCCTGGCATAAATCAGTGTCACACCACTAAAGCCAATGTAACTATATAGAGCTACAAAGAATGGAATTCTACTACGTGGAACGACATGGGCCTTTATGTATAATTATTTTCTGAATGGGGAACAGGGCAGCAAGGCTTAATGATCCAACACATTTATTTCCTGCTGAGAGAAAGAAAACTATCATTCTGACTGTACATAGTACATATTAAATTATTGTTATTGAACTTTCATGTTAAATCCCCAGTAATCTGTGTTCTGCTCTGTGGTGAAAACTGTACTGCAGCTCTGCTACTGATAACATCATAAATACACCATTACAATAACTAATGCTGCCCTCCTATGACACACTGCAAATTAAGAACATTATTAACAAAACCTGAAGTGGATGCATGTGTCAAGTCTTGCTAGATGAAAATGCATTTACTCCCTCGACTATATCACAAACCCACCATTTTTTAGCTCTGTACAGCCATGCTGTATATTTTTAATATTATACTAAATGAAAAGCCTGTTATTGTATTGTGGGATTTGACCCTGTCTGGATGCCGAGTGCCCACCAACACCACTCTGTCACTCCCTTCCTCAGCTGCACAGGGGAGAGAAAATAAAACTAAAGGCTCCTGAGCCAAGACAAGGACAGGGAGAGATCACTCAGCAATTACAATTATGAGCAAAATAAATTAATTTTTTGCCCAAATCAAGTCTAATTTGTTAACAATCAAATCAGAATAGGATAATGAGAAATAAACCAATCATAAAATCATCGTGCCCCAACCCTCCCTTCTCACAGAAGCCATTCCTGCAGCCCCCCACCATGAAGCCTTGCCACATAGACCCGATACATTCCACCTCTCACCTCTGTGAAATATGTATTTAAGAATTACCATTAAAATACACATTCATCAATCTTCACTCACATCAACAAAAAAGAATTTTCCACTCCCAAATTAAAACAACATCATCAGAACATGGAATGGAGGTGGACAAGTGACACACAACCCATCCCTCAGCCCTCCACCACAATTAGAATGAAACCAATTCCCCACGACCATTCTGCTCTCTAACATTGTTCAGTTAATGTTTTGCCCACTACATCTCCCAGTTACCATCCATATCTTGACCCATAAGCCTTTCATTGTATTTTTATTATATTTTCTCTCCTCCTGCAAGCTCAGGTGAGAAGTGGTGGAGCAGCTTTCGCGGGCACCTGGTATCCAGCCAGCGTCAACCCAGCACATGAGTCCTACCCTTAGTATACAAGAAATCTCTTTAACAGCCACAGTGTTCACTATATAGGGTGTGATTTGGAAACAAAATAAGCCTTTGTTAATATTCCTCTCTAAATGGTCACTTCTTTATGTGGGTTTTATGAAGCAAATCTATCTTTTAACACAAAAACCTGCAGCGCCTGTTCAGTGATGCGCATGTTTCTACCAGAAGAAACTCAAGCAAATATTCATGTCCCATTACATGGAGAAAAAGACCAAAGCCAGAGACCCCAAGCCCTCATACAACCATAGCCCACATGCAGATGTAGCATGAATGGGTATTAAACCTGAATTTAAGAATCAAGAAGGCATGTAACATGTAGTGGGGGAGGAAGAGAATTTGTCATTCTGTCCCATGACCAACATCCCTTCCTCGCAAGCACGATGTGGGACATTTAATGTCCAGGAACAACATTACAGATTCATTTATACTACTGCAGGGTTTCATTTCACTCTGTCAAAGGGAGCAAAGACTTCCAAGCTATGGTGTTTGAACCTGAGAAGGAGAGATACCCTTAGAAGAAGCATTAACAGAAAGCTATAGTTTCAACCATTTGAGACCCTCCTTTTTGGGGCAAAGCACACTGGCAAATGTTGCTTTCCCCAGCCAACCACAAAACTATCTGGCTTATTTGGTGAGATCCAGCAGAAGCTCTTTGTGGGAGTTTCATCTCTTGGAACCAAAGCGCGATGGACAATGATTGCTGCTTAAACATGTAAATATGTTCCCAGTGCAGCACATACACAGTGCCCTCTGGAAGGGGAGCTGGGTGGGCATGTTTGCCCGTCAGCACACTGCTTCCTATCTGAGGCTATCCTGAGAAGGAGGCTACAGTACAACTCCAGGCTGAAATGAGTGCTGTTAAACATTGCTTTTTCACTTTACTGTCTACTCCCTTAACAACCACATCCCTCAAGTATCCAGCCAAGAGACCTGCCAGACCTCCCAGGTTCTGGGAGCAGTAATTGTGCTGTTCCCACTCAACTGTGTTTTATTTACTTCTGGTGAATTCTCCTATCCTCTTCTCCCTCCTCCTGGGACCTTGATGGTGAGATGCAAGCAGAAAAGGGGCTGGGGGGCAGATAAGCCCCTGGCAGCCCCTGCAGCAGGCAAAGGTGCTGGAGTCAAACGAAAGACTCCTTGCTATGAGAGCAGTTTAGACCAAGATATAATTATTATTCCCTGCCTCTGGTGCTCTCCTCCTCCCTCTGATCTCACAAATTATATTTTGTATACTCCTAGACCAACATTTTTTCATTTACTAACAAGGGCAATAATTCTTTTACGAATGAAGCCTTGGCAAGCAAGAAGTGATGTGGCTGGACAGCTGTTTGTTTGGGGGTTGGGGATTTTTTTTTTAAATGACTATCATAGTAAGTGACCTACAGCACAGTGGGTAGCTGAATGGGGGAATAGGTGCCAGACAGTCAAAGTACACGGACTCATTGACCCACCCAGTTAAGGTAGTCACAGTGTCCATTAATCCCATGGCTAATGCTGGAGCAGAAACGCTGAGGAGCTGCCTCTAAGCCTTCTTTAGGCCCAGAAAAAAGGAACACAGGTTGGGAGGAGGTTTCCCCTCTCTTAAAAGAGGGACATTTCCTCACCTTACACACAGTCTGGCACCTGGAGTACCTGTTGCCTGAAAGAAACATGTACACAGAGACACCAATTCCCCTCTTGCAATTAGTTATACGTGCCCGTTAGTAGTCACAAAAGCAGCAGTGCAGCAAAGACCACTTAAATGCATCATGTGAATAGCTGGAGCCGTGAGCTTAATAAAAGCTCATTATTGCCACAAAGCATAGCTTATAACATCGTGTTCAAAGTATTTCTCCATGAACACTTTGGGTGAATTCCTGGTCCCACCAAAGACAGTGGGAGTTTTGCCCTTCACTTCAGTGGGATGTATTTCCCCCTTTGTGTTTAATTGCCAGTTGTTAAGGAAAGAAATAAATTACACTCTGCTAAATCCAGGAACAGCAATAATCAACAAGTTCTTTAAAAAAAATGCTACCACAAGAGCCCTTTATACCTAGCAGAAGTCTTAGAGAGTCCTTTTTAAGTGTTCTGAAAGTTATTTTCTGATACTTTTTTGTATTCCTGGATGGTTTCACCGCATTTGCATCAAACCAACTGGATCAACAAGAAAAAACAAACAGGGAAAAGCTGTTAAGGAACAAAAGACAAGATTTAAAAACCTTTCACAACCATCCACTTAAAAGACCGCAGTGTTTAGCTAGCTTGTCCAAATTTACAGTGTAGCAAGAGCAATAACCTCTGTCAGTGCTAGTTACAGCCCCTGCCAAGCTGAAAGCAATGTTCCCATTGACTTCTGTATGCAGATCAGATCCTGGAAAAGAGAAGCTGTATGCCAGAGCTAGACCAGTTAGATTAATGAATGTACACTGAGATGAAGATACCCTTTCTCTCAGAGTTAAATTATTTTGCCATGAATGGGACTTTTAAAATCTGTAACTCTAGGGTAGTGAGGTGACCCATCTGAGTTTTGAAGCAGATTAGGGGACTCTGGGAAGCAAATGACACATTGCATTACTTAAGCCAAATGTTCAAAATTCCATTTCCTATTGGTACAAGCTACACATACTGTATCTTCAGTCATGTGTCTGAACACATTCCTAGTGAGCTTAAGCAGAATATAGTAAATTGAATCAGTCTAAAGAAGTCTACCACACCACTGCAACTTGAATTTGCTATTTCTATTTTTGCAGCCTTTGAGTAACTTGTATCAAAATCCTCTGATTCCTCCTCCTCTTCTCTGCACTACCTCTAAGGATTCCACCTTACTGGTTCACCACACTGTCTTGACCTTCATTTAGACATCTTCATTTTATCATTGCCCTTTATAGCATTAAAAATGGTTCTATTCTGCCATGGTATTATGGAACATGTCTGTGTTGGTGCAGCATTCACCAAACTAATACACAAAATACAAGTACAAAATATTGATCTATTGCATTCTTCCCAGGTTGCCTCTCCACTCTTCTCAAGTATCACCATCCAGGAGGCAGTTGTGTAGAACTGCCAGAGGTTTTCCTGCCATCCAGCCCTTGAACATTCCTGCTGCTGCTTGTGGCTTTCTCCAGGCAATGTGAGAGCAAGTTTTCTAGAGCCTACAGATTTTATTGGTGAAAGCAACATATGCCATAAGCTAGAGAGAGGCTGGGAACATGGCACTCCCTCAGCAGTCAGTACTGCTGCTCAGGATAATCATTCAACATGTTCTCCATGTTTAACACATCCGTTCATTGAGCTGGCACTCTCATCCCACTTACAAGGTGTATGAAGTCTGGAAGGGGTCTGTGAAACTGGAGCTAATGAAAACAATGCAGCTGGCTCCAAACTGTAATTCTGGCTCTGAGGTGCAAGATCTTGGCACCATCTGCTCCTTGCAGAGAGCTAATATTAATGAAGAGCTCATCACCCCCCTGCTGAGTGAGGGAATGGAGCACACAGCTCCCGACGGATGCACACAGCTTTCAGCTGTATTTTAGCTCTGTTGAGATGCAGTTTCTGCCAGCTCTCTGGGATATGGAAATTGGAGACACAGCATCTGTGTGAGTTCATCTTGGTGAGCCTGGGCTGCAGAACTTCTAAGTGGAACATTCCATGGGGGTAACATGTCCAGATGCTTTGGGCAGAGCAGGTTCAGTGACATGGGCTGTCAGGCCATCAGAATATTCCATCTCAAGGATTTCCAGATATTTAAAAACATCAAAAATCACCAAAGTCCTCAAATTCCAAACAAAATTTTCAGGTGTAAAAAGAAGGTTGGGGAAGCTCAGGTAGACAGTAGTTCTTTGTTGACTGTAAAGCAATACATCTGTTTGAAAACAGGTTTCAAAGTGGAAAAAAACCAAACAAAACAAACCCTGTGTCATCTATTTCGTTCCCCACACCCCATTTGATTCAATCCAAAAGATGCCTCATGGCCCCGTTAGCCTACACACGTCCATCATCCTGGCCTTATTTAGAGACACGAGACCCAGAAAGACAAGAGTCTGCTGAACACAAAGTAGTCCTTCTGTGTCTCCAAACATTGAGTTACATTGCACTGCCATTAGCACGTGCGAGGAGGAAATTGTTTGTGGTAACATCTGAAAGTGCAGAGGCAAATAATTTGTCTCATTCCTACAACCCAGGGTTTCCCACCAATATTTTCTTACACTTCAAAAAATTTGAAGTATGTATCCTGTTCTACATGTCAGTGAAACAAACAACATTTTACTATTTTACTCAAAAAATATTTACAGACTTGGTGTATTTTGAAACTCTCTGTAACCAGACTGCCCAGCTATTTGCTCAGTTGCACAAGAGATGCCATGCTGCTAAACCCTCCAGAATTATCCAGCCCCCACCCTACTGCTCAGAAGAGACTTTCAAAATAAAATAAATCATTGATCCAATGTCGTGAAAACTGCCTTCTCAGTATTACCCAGGCCCAGAGTATTCTCTCTAGGACTGTTTCCTACAGACAGGAGGGGTAACCCTGAGGCATTTTATGGATCCATATCTTTAAATTTTACACATAGCCTTTTGCACCAACATCCCTGTTATCAAAGATACAGGATCCCATGCTTGTTGGAATTCCCAAAAGATTAACAGCAATAAAATTGTATGGAAAAAATTAGTTTTTCATACCAAAAGTGCTTCAGAAATTTTAAGATATATGCAGTTGTTGCTTAAACCGCCCACTTAAAAAATACATACTTTCCACAAGAAAACTACCCCATAAGAACATTAAGATTGCAAAGCGAAGTTCTCAAAATTTCAGAGATGTTTGAATTAGAATATTTTGGCACAGTTTCTGCATATCTCTTCAATAAGTCATAACCCATGGAGGCCTCACTTCAGATGGCTCCAGAGCATGGCTGAAATTGGTTCTGGTTTTAGCTGCTAAATATATGAATATATCTAAGCTGCCCCTAAGCAACACTTGCAAATTGTACTGAAACAACTACAATTTAGCCAAATGGTCATAGATCAGAAATGGTAAGAAAAATACCCCTGAGTAAAGAGCCAGACAAAGATCCTTGCTTCAAACCATTGAGATACTTTATCTTTGCAAAGTTCACCAGGGGTTTTTTTGCCAGTGTATTGTTCTCTGGCTCTATTCTCAGGCATCAGTTTGGATGACATTTTCCTGGAGTTTAGGGAGACACCTAGCACAGCAAATTCCCTCCAAATTTTGCTCAGAAGGGTTCAAGTCTGGCAAAGCAGATGCCAATCAAACCGGGGGCTTGTTACACAATCTTCACAGTAAGAGACACCAGCAGCTCCGCCTGGAATATTTTTGCCACTTACAATTAATAGTCTGGAAAAGACATCTTGAGAAAGTAAAATAAGTGGCACAAAGAGGAGGAGGGTTTCCAAGCAACTGCTTCATTTTCATTTTAAGCCCATGCTGCAGGAGTGTTAGCAGCAACTTAAGGGGCGAGTCTCATCCCCAGCCTGCAGGAGANCCACTTACAATTAATAGTCTGGAAAAGACATCTTGAGAAAGTAAAATAAGTGGCACAAAGAGGAGGAGGGTTTCCAAGCAACTGCTTCATTTTCATTTTAAGCCCATGCTGCAGGAGTGTTAGCAGCAACTTAAGGGGCGAGTCTCATCCCCAGCCTGCAGGAGAGTGAGGGAACTGGGTTAGAAACAGTGATTTCTTGCATATAACCTCAGATTAACATACAATGAGAGGGATCAAAAGGAACAGGATTTTAAATCATTGTGCCCACTGTTAATTTCTAGATGCAATACATTGTGCAGTCAGAAAATGTATTTGTACAGCCAAGTTCCATTCCCACTGATTTTTGCAAATCCTCTGCTCCCTAGATCTTAAATTAACAGGGAGGAAAATTATAATGAAAAAGCACACGTAAGTGTTGCCTTTTCTTACCAAGCACCTCCTGAAGAGCTCCCTTCCAAGCCCTATTCCCACGGGTGCCACCTCATGCTCCCCAAGCTTCTCTCACTCAGTTGTTAATTTTTTTCCTGGACTTTTTTGCTAAACTGCATCTTGACATTATCACTAACCCAGACCCATATTTCAAATCAGGCACCTAAACAAATCATCTGATTTCCAGGAGCTGCTGACTATTGTCAGCAAGACAAGAGGACTTGCAGGTGCCCTGAATGCCCTGGAAATCAGGCCACTTTCAGCTGTGCTCCTCTCAGCTTTTGCAGTCTTTTCCTCCACACGGTGGCCACTAACAGAAACAAATCACCTCATAAAATACACTGTACTACCATTCTGTTTACTGAAATTACTCTATTAACATGGCAGTAGTCTGTTCTTTTCAGGACTGCTACTCATCAAACATCACTGTGTGCCACTTATGGCATCAAGCAGAGAAATTCTGAGGATGCACTACATTATGGAAAACACAGATATGACATGCAGGTGACAAAAATAGCAAACTGCACTGGGGGGATGGGAACTTGCACAGGACCAAACAAAAATATTATATCTCCATAAAGTCTAAAAAAATAGCCACAATCAAAAACAGCAATTGCTGCCATTGACAGAAGTGGGGGGAAAAAAGGTCAAAACAAATTCAAAACTATTGCCATGACCTAAGGCATAGAAATACACTTTCATATAAATCAACCAGTTGATGAGACCTCCTGACCAGTGTCCTGCTGGTACTGCAAAAACACAGATTTCTTGACAGCTGTCTGCCCCACCTGAGCAGATGTGATGAGCTGAGGATCTGGCCTTCAGAATGGAGCTCCTGCAGGACACACAGGAGGGAGGAACCCTCACTGGTCTGGCTACAGACTGCCATGGAATTCTTCAGCAATTATGGTTTAATTTTGGATTTTAATATTCAGCCAGAGATTTGAAAAATGCTGTGCTTCTGTAAATGATGAGAGCATTTTACCTGGGCCAGCTGGCAAATGTGTAAAGTTGCATTTATGTTTCATTACTAATGGCTATTAAATTAACTCTGTAATTGATTATTTAAGAGTATCTGCAAGATATATTCCATACAGTATAGTAAAAACAGTTTTGCTAGACATTAGCAGGGCTGCACCGAAGTACAAACACATACATGCAGATTTATCTGCACATGTGCAAGCATTTACACCCCTACACTTCTATGCTGGATATACATCTCTAGGATCTTCAGGACTAGAAAAGGAAGTACCAGGTTACATAACTTTCAGCCTAAACCAAGAAATTCCAGGCAGATTCTGAAAAGTAGGCAAGATAATAACTTGTATTATTATTATTTACTTAATGAAAATACTATTTCATTTCTTTTTAAATTGATTCAGTGTTTGATCTGCATCTATTTGACTGTGCCACCAGTGCAGGGCCACTGACAGTGCCCACAATGAGAGTGAGCTGGTCCCCTCGGCACACCGTGTGCTTTGTCTTCATAGTCAGCACCTTCTTCAACTTTTTGACCAGACAGGATGTTTCAGCTGGACACTGGAACACACCACAGAAGTGCCCACTTTGCCCAGCACCACAAGGCAGCCCATTTCCCCAGCCTGCAGCACAGCTCACTGCTGCCAGGACCTTTGAAAGCTCCATTTGCTCAAGGCTCTCTTGCTGGAAAAATCCCTGCTCCAGAGAATGAAGAGCAAATAAGGACTGGAAAAACCACCCCACAGGTTAAACCTCTTTCTGTTTGAAAGAATGATTGAGAAGACTTGCCAGAGTATTTGCCCAGCTCTGCCCATAAAGATTTAAACTTGTTTGCTAATTCCCTCTCACCTTGAGTGTGTGGCTGACGACAAGCAGGGATGGTAGGAAGGGTGGGGACAGCCCAGTAACTCAGTGGTCTCCAGGGTGCTTTAAGGCAACATCATAAAAAGGATCAGGGACAGAGCTCTTAGTCATGACCCCTCTCTGCAAACAAAGTAGGAATTACTGGGCAATAGTGTTGTTCACAATATTTTCCCCTTGAAAGTGTCTCTGCAGGAGCCACCACACTCAGGCAGCAGTGGGCAGCTGTGTGCCCTCCAACTGAGGGAGCACAGCCACAGGCTCCAGAGCTCCATGGCTGACCTGGCACTCCCCTGCTGGCCTGCAGAGCTGCAGACCTGCCACAAAGCTTCAGGAATTATGTTGATTGAGCAATTTTCAATATTTCTCTGGCTGACAGCAGCAGTGGTGCTCTGTCTGCCAGCTCTTGGCTAGACAAAGCAGATTTAGTGTCCCCCATCTGGTAGTTGAACTCTGTGTGCAATCTGCACACAGCCACAGCCAACACTCAGACTGGGACCTCATGGGGCCCTGGCACTGCTGGTACCAGGTATGCCAATACAAGAAGTGCTGTGGTACATCCATCTCTCTGTGAAGTGACTTCGCACCTGCAAGGAACAGAAGGGGTGACAGAAAAATAACCCTAAAATACAGCTACCCTGGATTGCAGAAGAGGAGCTTTAATAGCTATGCAGAGTAGAGAAAACCCACGGAGCTGGCAGTGCTTCTGGGACTTGTTTACACTTAATAGTAAATGCCAGTTACTAGCAGTATCTTGTTTAAAATACAAGGCTATTTAATAGGCAGCTATTGATAGTTTAGTATCGTAAGATAAAGGCATTATTGCCAGAATTTAGCATTTAAATAAGCCATCATGCCCTATCAAAATCACAGCTATTACCTCTAGGCTGCTGCTTTGAATCCTGCTCAGATCAGTAACGGCCAGAACCAGTCACCCTGTGAGGATACTGGGTGACCTGCATGCCCTGAGCTCACAGGTATAGCCTTGTTGTGGTTTGCACATCTCCACAGCTGCCCTTAACAGTCATATTCCACCACCCCAGCACCCAGGACACACACTTCTTAGTCTGATGTCACCTTCACCCCATGTGCTTGAGTCTGAAATGACCTGAAACTAGCTTTTTCATAATGAATCTAATATTTCATCACAAAGAAAAAAGTCCCATTTACCCCCACCCTTTCCCAAGGGTAAATTCATTCCATTCANATTTACAGACTTGGTGTATTTTGAAACTCTCTGTAACCAGACTGCCCAGCTATTTGCTCAGTTGCACAAGAGATGCCATGCTGCTAAACCCTCCAGAATTATCCAGCCCCCACCCTACTGCTCAGAAGAGACTTTCAAAATAAAATAAATCATTGATCCAATGTCGTGAAAACTGCCTTCTCAGTATTACCCAGGCCCAGAGTATTCTCTCTAGGACTGTTTCCTACAGACAGGAGGGGTAACCCTGAGGCATTTTATGGATCCATATCTTTAAATTTTACACATAGCCTTTTGCACCAACATCCCTGTTATCAAAGATACAGGATCCCATGCTTGTTGGAATTCCCAAAAGATTAACAGCAATAAAATTGTATGGAAAAAATTAGTTTTTCATACCAAAAGTGCTTCAGAAATTTTAAGATATATGCAGTTGTTGCTTAAACCGCCCACTTAAAAAATACATACTTTCCACAAGAAAACTACCCCATAAGAACATTAAGATTGCAAAGCGAAGTTCTCAAAATTTCAGAGATGTTTGAATTAGAATATTTTGGCACAGTTTCTGCATATCTCTTCAATAAGTCATAACCCATGGAGGCCTCACTTCAGATGGCTCCAGAGCATGGCTGAAATTGGTTCTGGTTTTAGCTGCTAAATATATGAATATATCTAAGCTGCCCCTAAGCAACACTTGCAAATTGTACTGAAACAACTACAATTTAGCCAAATGGTCATAGATCAGAAATGGTAAGAAAAATACCCCTGAGTAAAGAGCCAGACAAAGATCCTTGCTTCAAACCATTGAGATACTTTATCTTTGCAAAGTTCACCAGGGTTTTTTTTGCCAGTGTATTGTTCTCTGGCTCTATTCTCAGGCATCAGTTTGGATGACATTTTCCTGGAGTTTAGGGAGACACCTAGCACAGCAAATTCCCTCCAAATTTTGCTCAGAAGGGTTCAAGTCTGGCAAAGCAGATGCCAATCAAACCGGGGGCTTGTTACACAATCTTCACAGTAAGAGACACCAGCAGCTCCGCCTGGAATATTTTTGCCACTTACAATTAATAGTCTGGAAAAGACATCTTGAGAAAGTAAAATAAGTGGCACAAAGAGGAGGAGGGTTTCCAAGCAACTGCTTCATTTTCATTTTAAGCCCATTGCAGGAGTGTTAGAGCAGCAACTTAAGGGGCGAGTCTTCCCCAGCCTGCAGGAGAGTGAGGGAACTGGGTTAGAAACAGTGATTTCTTGCATATAACCTCAGATTAACATACAATGAGAGGGATCAAAAGGAACAGGATTTTAAATCATTGTGCCCACTGTTAATTTCTAGATGCAATACATTGTGCAGTCAGAAAATGTATTTGTACAGCCAAGTTCCATTCCCACTGATTTTTGCAAATCCTCTGCTCCCTTGATCTTAAATTAACAGGGAGGAAAATTATAATGAAAAAGCACACATAAGTGTTGCCTTTTCTTACCAAGCACCTCCTGAAGAGCTCCCTTCCAAGCCCTATTCCCACGGGTGCCACCTCATGCTCCCCAAGCTTCTCTCACTCAGTTGTTAATTTTTTTCCTGGACTTTTTTGCTAAACTGCATCTTGACATTATCACTAACCCAGACCCATATTTCAAATCAGGCACCTAAACAAATCATCTGATTTCCAGGAGCTGCTGACTATTGTCAGCAAGACAAGAGGACTTGCAGGTGCCCTGAATGCCCTGGAAATCAGGCCACTTTCAGCTGTGCTCCTCTCAGCTTTTGCAGTCTTTTCCTCCACACGGTGGCCACTAACAGAAACAAATCACCTCATAAAATACACTGTACTACCATTCTGTTTACTGAAATTACTCTATTAACATGGCAGTAGTCTGTTCTTTTCAGGACTGCTACTCATCAAACATCACTGTGTGCCACTTATGGCATCAAGCAGAGAAATTCTGAGGATGCACTACATTATGGAAAACACAGATATGACATGCAGGTGACAAAAATAGCAAACTGCACTGGGGGGATGGGAACTTGCACAGGACCAAACAAAAATATTATATCTCCATAAAGTCTAAAAAAATAGCCACAATCAAAAACAGCAATTGCTGCCATTGACAGAAGTGGGGGGAAAAAAGGTCAAAACAAATTCAAAACTATTGCCATGACCTAAGGCATAGAAATACACTTTCATATAAATCAACCAGTTGATGAGACCTCCTGACCAGTGTCCTGCTGGTACTGCAAAAACACAGATTTCTTGACAGCTGTCTGCCCCACCTGAGCAGATGTGATGAGCTGAGGATCTGGCCTTCAGAATGGAGCTCCTGCAGGACACACAGGAGGGAGGAACCCTCACTGGTCTGGCTACAGACTGCCATGGAATTCTTCAGCAATTATGGTTTAATTTTGGATTTTAATATTCAGCCAGAGATTTGAAAAATGCTGTGCTTCTGTAAATGATGAGAGCATTTTACCTGGGCCAGCTGGCAAATGTGTAAAGTTGCATTTATGTTTCATTACTAATGGCTATTAAATTAACTCTGTAATTGATTATTTAAGAGTATCTGCAAGATATATTCCATACAGTATAGTAAAAACAGTTTTGCTAGACATTAGCAGGGCTGCACCGAAGTACAAACACATACATGCAGATTTATCTGCACATGTGCAAGCATTTACACCCCTACACTTCTATGCTGGATATACATCTCTAGGATCTTCAGGACTAGAAAAGGAAGTACCAGGTTACATAACTTTCAGCCTAAAACAAGAAATTCCAGGCAGATTCTGAAAAGTAGGCAAGATAATAACTTGTATTATTATTATTTACTTAATGAAAATACTATTTCATTTCTTTTTAAATTGATTCAGTGTTTGATCTGCATCTATTTGACTGTGCCACCAGTGCAGGGCCACTGACAGTGCCCACAATGAGAGTGAGCTGGTCCCCTCGGCACACCGTGTGCTTTGTCTTCATAGTCAGCACCTTCTTCAACTTTTTGACCAGACAGGATGTTTCAGCTGGACACTGGAACACACCACAGAAGTGCCCACTTTGCCCAGCACCACAAGGCAGCCCATTTCCCCAGCCTGCAGCACAGCTCACTGCTGCCAGGACCTTTGAAAGCTCCATTTGCTCAAGGCTCTCTTGCTGGAAAAATCCCTGCTCCAGAGAATGAAGAGCAAATAAGGACTGGAAAAACCACCCCACAGGTTAAACCTCTTTCTGTTTGAAAGAATGATTGAGAAGACTTGCCAGAGTATTTGCCCAGCTCTGCCCATAAAGATTTAAACTTGTTTGCTATTTCCCTGTCACCTTGAGTGTGTGGCTGACGACAAGCAGGGATGGTAGGAAGGGTGGGGACAGCCCAGTAACTCAGTGGTCTCCAGGGTGCTTTAAGGCAACATCATAAAAAGGATCAGGGACAGAGCTCTTAGTCATGACCCCTCTCTGCAAACAAAGTAGGAATTACTGGGCAATAGTGTTGTTCACAATATTTTCCCCTTGAAAGTGTCTCTGCAGGAGCCACCACACTCAGGCAGCAGTGGGCAGCTGTGTGCCCTCCAACTGAGGGAGCACAGCCACAGGCTCCAGAGCTCCATGGCTGACCTGGCACTCCCCTGCTGGCCTGCAGAGCTGCAGACCTGCCACAAAGCTTCAGGAATTATGTTGATTGAGCAATTTTCAATATTTCTCTGGCTGACAGCAGCAGTGGTGCTCTGTCTGCCAGCTCTTGGCTAGACAAAGCAGATTTAGTGTCCCCCATCTGGTAGTTGAACTCTGTGTGCAATCTGCACACAGCCACAGCCAACACTCAGACTGGGACCTCATGGGGCCCTGGCACTGCTGGTACCAGGTATGCCAATACAAGAAGTGCTGTGGTACATCCATCTCTCTGTGAAGTGACTTCGCACCTGCAAGGAACAGAAGGGGTGACAGAAAAATAACCCTAAAATACAGCTACCCTGGATTGCAGAAGAGGAGCTTTAATAGCTATGCAGAGTAGAGAAAACCCACGGAGCTGGCAGTGCTTCTGGGACTTGTTTACACTTAATAGTAAATGCCAGTTACTAGCAGTATCTTGTTTAAAATACAAGGCTATTTAATAGGCAGCTATTGATAGTTTAGTATCGTAAGATAAAGGCATTATTGCCAGAATTTAGCATTTAAATAAGCCATCATGCCCTATCAAAATCACAGCTATTACCTCTAGGCTGCTGCTTTGAATCCTGCTCAGATCAGTAACGGCCAGAACCAGTCACCCTGTGAGGATACTGGGTGACCTGCATGCCCTGAGCTCACAGGTATAGCCTTGTTGTGGTTTGCACATCTCCACAGCTGCCCTTAACAGTCATATTCCACCACCCCAGCACCCAGGACACACACTTCTTAGTCTGATGTCACCTTCACCCCATGTGCTTGAGTCTGAAATGACCTGAAACTAGCTTTTTCATAATGAATCTAATATTTCATCACAAAGAAACAAGTCCCATTTACCCCCACCCTTTCCCAAGGGTAAATTCATTCCATTCATCCTCCTCTACTGTACTTTGCCCATGGTGTGCCCCAGGCTGGGTAATGCCTGTGATCCACACTGGCACAAACACAACTGCCACCTGCCCATGCCCTGCTAGTTGGGCCTGTCCAAGACCCATTTTCATAGAGACTTTACACTTAGAAATAGATGCTATGCTGACATGGAAGTGAATTAACCTAAATTTGGACCATGACCCCTTTTCCAACAAAACTGTTACAAAATACTGAACCTGAAATACCTCAAAGCTACCTCTGTGCTCCCACATTCACGACTCGGTGTTTTGCACTAGAAGTATGTTTTGGTTTCGATCTGTGTAATAACTTGTGAGTCCATATAATGCTGTCCAAGCAAAACTTCTGTAGCAGGGCTCTTTGCTAACCTTTCCAAGGCAGCCTGAACCCTCCCAGATGTGCTTTGCTGCTGCAGCGCAACTCTGACCTCCTCACTGGGTGCAGATTTCGCAGTTTACATTCTCAGGGCAGCAAAATGTTCACCCTTCCAGCTGCTTCTCATTTATCATGGCTTCATTCAGGCCTTCGCAGAGAGCACTTGTAACCTGCAGGTACCCATCAAGAATTGGTGATCTCATTTCATTCCTATTTCAGATTTTCCAAATAACTTCAGTTAATGAATTGGCACATATGCTACTTGGATATGCTATCAGACTGACACAAGGCGGGTATAGGTAAAAAGGAACGTGTCCTACCTAATCAGGACAGTGATGCACACAGCCATGGCCAGGCAGCACAGGAAGACAGGGCTGAGGACTTGCACACACACAGCAGCAGCCTCTGAAATCCTCCAGCACAACTGCTGAAATCCTCTTCCATTTCACGGGCTCCTTCAGAGTCAATGACAGCCTGAAGTTTGAACATATCCACAGAAGCAAACCATTAGCAGCTTGAGCATCCCAGTGACTGAATTCTCACCATCCAGAAGCTCCCAAGCATGTCCAAATATTTGCTGTCATCTGCATAACTCTTCCCCAACCTAAGTTTAAAGCGCTGGGTGATTTTTATGACATGTGCATGCATCTGCACACTGCAAAACACATTTTGTTTTCTTGTTCTCCTAGCTGAGAGGACCTCTTCCTCTGACCTCTTCCTTTACTTTCCAAGAGGCAGATTTCAGAGGCCAGGGTCAGTAGGAGCTGGAGAAGGGCTCCCCCGCTGCCAGGCAGCTGGGCTGTGCTTTGGCTGTGCCAGCACGCCGTCATTAGCGCAGCCAGAGCACCAGGCACAGCAAATCCATCATGCCACTTAAACCTCGGTGAGGTCCCAAGCAGCTCTGTGGGCAGTGGAGTGAGCCCAGCAGCCAGGCAGGCACAGCAGGCAGCACTGGAGCCTCCACTGCTCCTTATCCCAAAGGATGTGGGAGGTGAGGCCACTCTACTGTCCCTACTGGCACAAAAATTATGGGAGGGGCACTCACATTCTGGGGAGGGGCACTTAAAACTTGGGGAAAAGGGAACTCAAATTTTGGAGAGGGGCACTCAGTTTTGGGGGGGAAAAGGGGCACTCGAAATCTGGGGGGGGAGAGGGGCACTCGAAATCTGGGGGGCAAAAAATGGGGAACGGGGTACTCGAAACTTCGGGGCAAAAATTGGGGAAAGGGGAACTCTAATTTTGGGCCAGGGGCACTCACATTTTGGGGGGAAAAACTGGGGAAAAGGGCACTCAAAAATTGGGAAAAGGGGCACTTTTTCAGCCAGGGGCACTCACTTTTTGGGGGTAAAAATTGTGGAAAGGGGCACTCAAAAATTGGTAGGAAAAATATCACAAGAAAAATATGTGCAAGATTCATAATAATGGCAAAAAATTGAAACCAAAATGGTGAGTGTTCCAGTATTCCACAGTCAGGACTTTTTTCTTAATGTGTAACAATCAAACATTTAAAATATGCAGAGACACACACACACAATTTGTATGTATAAACATACATTATTTAGACCAGCTGAATTCTCAAGAGCTGCAAATAGTCCATGAATTATTCTGTAATTTATACTTCCCCCATCTGAGAATATGCTTCCACCAAAAGATTTTTCTTTTTCAATTAAAATTCATTATGTTGGCATCCCAACCAGGCAGCCAAGGCAACACAGAGGGACTGCCAGGTATGACCCACGGGCTTTGCATGTCACTCTGCTCCCAGGCATCATTTTCTCTGTAAGTCCCCCAAGGTGTAAGCACAAAGCAGGCTCTGAGCTAGATGAGCATTTCTGTTCACACACATCTCCCAACCAGCACCTTTTCAGAAGGCACCTCAAACACAGCTGGAGGTTGAGACTAGTAAGAGCCCTCTGCACACACCATTGGGCTGATCCAAAAATCAAGCAGTGCTCCTAGGGTGAGGCTGAGGTGCAACTGGCATAGCAATTGGCTTTTACTTCTCTGTCTAAGTTGCGTATTAAGCCACCCCTTAGAAGTGATTTCAAATGTATAATTCCTGCTGCACAAAACAATCCAACTTTCCTTGGCTATGTCAGTCACACAGCAATGGTGTCCTCTTCAGCATGGCTGCCCAGTACTGAATCCTGCAACTGTACTGAAGGTTGTGGAGTTCCTGCTCATTTCACTTTCACTCTTATGCAACAACTTCTCTGGAGACTTCTCTTAATGATTATTTTTTTAAAAATAATTAGTTTTGCCTCTTATCTGAGATGTATAAAACAACTTGTGAAGATACTAAATAAGTTATAAAGGAAGAAAAATATTTTAATATTAAAAAGTTAACACTTTGTCTGTCCTAAAAAAAACCCAAACATGAAAACTGATGTAATTATGACTGCAAAAGAAGATGAAAGAAGAAATGTCAAGCCAGGCTGGTTCAGGTCCAATATCCTGCTTGTTGCACTAACACCTGTGGAATCCAAGCACTTAGAGGAAAGCTCTCTGAAAAATTAAATGCCTGTGACTCTCCAAACCATGTTTCACTTTCCTGTCCTTGAAATCCCCAAGGAGTTGTCTAGGGAAAGAAGGGGGAGGGGAAGAGCAGCAACAGCAGACTTAGCATTACTGTTATTTTTAAATATAACAACAAAAAATCCTCAAGTAGAAAGTTGAGAATATTCAAAGCTTCCCAGACCTTTGAACGACATTTTTAAAACCCAAAGGGAAAAACAAAACAAAAAGGAGCAGTAGAAGCCAATTTTAGTTTCCTTAACATGTCACCTTTGAGATGAAGTCACAGATTTCCTCCACACAACATGATCTGAAAACACATTATGATGATATTGATGGTTTCTGTGCAAAACCAGCAGAGCCAGAAATTTAATTAGGGCTCTCCTTCTCCAAAAGACCGTTTAAGAGCCCCAGTCTTACTTCCTTGTTTAAAAAAAATTAAAAAAAGCACAAAATAAAACCTCCTATCCCAAATACAAGCAGTTTTACCTGTTGGAAAAAAATAAAAGTACTGCTGATTTCCTGCAGAGACCTTCCTAACAGCACACATGAAGTGGTACCACAGACCCCTGCACGGCCCTTCTTGTAAGTACTCTGATGCATTTTGTGTAGCAGGAGCACAGAAAAGATACTTAAAAGCAGTTTGAAGGGTTGACATATTGGTTTTATCTTCATATTTAAAGCCTCAGTTGAGGATTTGGTTGGAATTTCAGATTCCTTTAAAAAAAAGAAATTCAATAATTCAGATGGAACAACAGTTACACTAAAACAAGCTTTGAAATCTTGCTGAATGGTTCACACTATTAAAAACTTATTGCTTATGTTTGCCCCAAACTGACAAGGGCATTTGGCCCTACTTTCACATTGGAATGAATTCCCAACTGTTCAGACTCCACCCAGCTCCACTCCCATCCCTGCACTGCCACAAAGCCAAAGCCACCTTCCAGGAGCCCAAGTGCCCCTGCCTGCCCATGAGCTGATCTTCCAGCCCTGGATCAATCCTCACTTGGCTGCACCTTGGATGAATGATGACAGGCATTTCTATATCAAACCAACTACTGTATTTCAAAAGATGACCAAAAGTACGTGGGGTTTTTTGTAGCTTTGGCAAAGTCAGAGAGTGTACAACTTGCATCATCAGGCTATTGGGGGTGAATTTGAATGAGATAAAAAGCAATACCTTGTATTGCCCAAAGCCACAATGTTTCACAACTTACAATTGTTATAACCCAGGAACAACCAGGCAGCCAGACTGTGAAGGGGCTCTGCATGCAAACCCCAAATCTTTCAGCTCCTCACTGCATATTTTCATGTTTATCTATTTTCCTTTGCTGCTTGCTGAGCAAAGCAGCCTGACAGGATAAAGGCAGTTCAGACCCCCAACAAGGACAAGGACTTGAACTGTGAATAGAAACAATTCATTATAAGCACCCCTAGAAAGTATTTCTGTGCATTTTATATCTCCACTCTGTGAGGTTAGAGATGGAATCATCTCCAAAAGACAGGCAGGGAAGAATCTTCCCCACAAAACAAATAAATAAAATAAAAATAGAGAGAAAAAAAGCACTTTAGCTCACAGCCTGAACATTTCCCTTTTATTTTTGCTCTGCTGCTCCCCAGGATGGCCAGCAATGCCCAGCTGATCACATCTGATCTGTATAAAACACCATCTTTACCTGACACTGCTTTGTCTGAGGGGAGCTCTCTAAATTAATTCCACAGGCTTAGAGCTTTGACAGTTCTTTTTTGATCTTCTCTGCTGCTTCTCAGCACTTTCAGGTATGTTTAAATGCAGCCAGAGCAGCCCAAAATGAATGGCAACTCTTCAGGTAACAGTCCCCATTGCTGTGGGCACCGAATTCACCTTACACAACAACCATGGGTAAATCAGAGCACCACACAGTCAAAGTCAGGAGACTGCAAGTATTTCCTCTCTCTTTTTTATCCATNTAGGGCTCTCCTTCTCCAAAAGACCGTTTAAGAGCCCCAGTCTTACTTCCTTGTTTAAAAAAAATTAAAAAAAGCACAAAATAAAACCTCCTATCCCAAATACAAGCAGTTTTACCTGTTGGAAAAAAATAAAAGTACTGCTGATTTCCTGCAGAGACCTTCCTAACAGCACACATGAAGTGGTACCACAGACCCCTGCACGGCCCTTCTTGTAAGTACTCTGATGCATTTTGCGTAGCAGGAGCACAGAAAAGATACTTAAAAGCAGTTTGAAGGGTTGACATATTGGTTTTATCTTCATATTTAAAGCCTCAGTTGAGGATTTGGTTGGAATTTCAGATTCCTTTAAAAAAAAGAAATTCAATAATTCAGATGGAACAACAGTTACACTAAAACAAGCTTTGAAATCTTGCTGAATGGTTCACACTATTAAAAACTTATTGCTTATGTTTGCCCCAAACTGACAAGGGCATTTGGCCCTACTTTCACATTGGAATGAATTCCCAACTGTTCAGACTCCACCCAGCTCCACTCCCATCCCTGCACTGCCACAAAGCCAAAGCCACCTTCCAGGAGCCCAAGTGCCCCTGCCTGCCCATGAGCTGATCTTCCAGCCCTGGATCAATCCTCACTTGGCTGCACCTTGGATGAATGATGACAGGCATTTCTATATCAAACCAACTACTGTATTTCAAAAGATGACCAAAAGTACGTGGGGTTTTTTGTAGCTTTGGCAAAGTCAGAGAGTGTACAACTTGCATCATCAGGCTATTGGGGGTGAATTTGAATGAGATAAAAAGCAATACCTTGTATTGCCCAAAGCCACAATGTTTCACAACTTACAATTGTTATAACCCAGGAACAACCAGGCAGCCAGACTGTGAAGGGGCTCTGCATGCAAACCCCAAATCTTTCAGCTCCTCACTGCATATTTTCATGTTTATCTATTTTCCTTTGCTGCTTGCTGAGCAAAGCAGCCTGACAGGATAAAGGCAGTTCAGACCCCCAACAAGGACAAGGACTTGAACTGTGAATAGAAACAATTCATTATAAGCACCCCTAGAAAGTATTTCTGTGCATTTTATATCTCCACTCTGTGAGGTTAGAGATGGAATCATCTCCAAAAGACAGGCAGGGAAGAATCTTCCCCACAAAACAAATAAATAAAATAAAAATAGAGAGAAAAAAAGCACTTTAGCTCACAGCCTGAACATTTCCCTTTTATTTTTGCTCTGCTGCTCCCCAGGATGGCCAGCAATGCCCAGCTGATCACATCTGATCTGTATAAAACACCATCTTTACCTGACACTGCTTTGTCTGAGGGGAGCTCTCTAAATTAATTCCACAGGCTTAGAGCTTTGACAGTTCTTTTTTGATCTTCTCTGCTGCTTCTCAGCACTTTCAGGTATGTTTAAATGCAGCCAGAGCAGCCCAAAATGAATGGCAACTCTTCAGGTAACAGTCCCCATTGCTGTGGGCACCGAATTCACCTTACACAACAACCATGGGTAAATCAGAGCACCACACAGTCAAAGTCAGGAGACTGCAAGTATTTCCTCTCTCTTTTTTATCCATCTCTGGAAGACTTTGTCAGCCTATGTGCCACCAAGGCAATGCTTCGCAGCCTTTTGCTCCAGCAGCAGTGAAGAGCTGCAGGGCAAGCACCACAAAGGTGTGAGACAGAGCTCTGGCTGCTGGAACACCAGCCCAGCACACCCATCTCCTGCTTGGGTCAGGTGGCAGCACAAAGCCCATGGTGGAAGAGCTGGAGCAGAGCCCTTGCCCATGCCAGTGTGGCTTTGCTATTCACAGCACTGAAATGGAAACCAAGCACCAAAAAAACCTTCGCCATTCTAAGTTGTGTCCACACAACTTACATCTCTCCCCTGACAAAGCTTTTAAATTTTCAGGAAAACATGTAATACACAAAAATTTAGCATACAGCCATATTTCAAATATTCAAAATAAAAATAGCCATTTCATCCAGATAATGCTGGCCACATCACAAAATATTTCTCAGTGAATTAGACCCATCTCCTGTGGGAAAGGCATGAAATAGATTTGCCTGTTCTCACTTGGTTCAGGATTGGGTTTTGTCTCATTTCAGACCCCCTTGAGGATTCATTAGGTTGTGGGTGGGAAGCACACAGTGCTTGAAAGCAAAGCATTTTCCTGCTAAGGCTAATAGCCAGCATTTCCAAACTTGGGCTAGCCAGATCACAGTGGGTGATTACAGAAAATCCATGACATGCTAGAGCAGGAGCTGAAGAAGTTCAGTTTAGCTGAATTTCACACCATGTCAGAGTCCTATTTGCAGCTTAGAAAATGAATTTAATAAAGCTTTTCTGCTGTAACATGGAGTGTCAGCTAGCAGATTCTCTGACACCTGCTGCTCTTTGAATCTGATACCATATTGCAGCATAATGTGATCTAAAATTAGACTTCACACAACACACCAGGTTTCAATCTTTCAGAAAATAATTCTGTTCAGCACCTTTCATTCCCTAGCAGGGCTTTGGGACACATGTCCTTTCTTTCCTGCCCCCTCCTGGATTAACACTTGGAATTTTTTAGCAAAGGTTTGAACCATTTGTAAAATGAAAAATAAAAACAAACCAAAACTGAAATAGTTTCCTTTTCTCTTGATTGCAAACTGTACCATGAAGAGATATACTTGCCAGCTTATACAGTTGCTTCCTACCTGCACCCCCACAGACCAGAGATAGCATAAAGCTGGAAGGCTTTCAGCTTTGGGTGCAGAGAATTATTGTCTGAGAAGGAAAAATATCCCAAGCTTAAATGACAGACGGGTGTTTGATTAGCTATTTGAAGCCTGAGAATCAACTACAGGAAGAAGCCAATGACAGCTCTACAGCATAACACAATTTTTCTGTATAAATGTCACTCATTACTAAAGAAAAGAATTAACCTGATCTATTTCTTTCTCTAATCAAGATACGTTTTTGTATCATTGTATTTGACTGCAATTAAGTGATAGTTTATTCCTTTTCTAGAGAATTGACTGCAATTAATGCTACCATTTATTTTAAATAGTAATTAGGTTTTTTTTAAAAAAGTGTGCCTAGCCTTTAAACACTAAGTTGGCTCCAAAAATCCAGTGCTCAGCTGAAATCACACAGGAAGCTTCTTTCACAAGACAAATACCTGTCTTGTCTTTCCCAGCTACCTGCTAAGTCTTTAAGACAATGTGAAGCTTAAGTACACAGCATGAATAACATCTCACTGCCAAGAAATCCAGCACTAGTTGGTGTGCTCCAACAGATAATCAGTATCTTCAAGAGATTTTATAAGAGGTATAATATTTAAAAACAAATTTAAGCATGAAAAAGTTTACAGATGTAGACATTAAAATGCAGGGAATTCACCACAGCAGAAAAGATACAGCCTTCCACTAACAAGAAATGGCTCTGAGATATCCAATAGAATTGGTAACCTTGCTGTCATCCTGGGAATTCCAATTGATCTACTTTTTTTTTCAAAATCAAATGGTTTCCCAACTTAGAATGCAGCATCCTGTGCCAGCTTGCAATGAGCTGGAGTGGGAAAGTAAACCCATCACAAACACTAAACTTTACAGACATGAATAGCACACAGATTGAAGCAAATAACATGTCCAGTGGGGTGGGGAAAACCAAAATCTATCTGCCTCCATTTTAACTGACTGTCCAGAATATTGTTTTGTACAAGACACCACCCATAAGACTAAAACTGAATCTGATTGACTGCCTTGGCCAATTCATAACACCTTCCTTCACCAAACGCAATTCAGCAAGTGCATCTCCTTTCCTTGCAGCAGCAGCAGGAAGGTGCCTGGGGAAGGGAAGGGCAGCTCTGCAACAGACCCTGCAAAGCATCACTAAAGCAATTGAAGACAGCACATGGAGGAGGTGTGGGCTTCCCACCTGTGTCCCAGAACAAGATCACGTGTTGGTTGACAGGCAAACCCAAACAAAAGGTTTGAAATCAAAGCACGCTGTTCAAATTATGATCTCCTCTCCCTTCTCACTAAAATAGTCATCAGATATTGCTGTTGCCACTCAAAACACGGATGAAGACTGAAATGTTGTTCCACACCAGCATGCTATAATGTCTGCAAACTACTAACCTTTCCCTGAAAGTTATGGAAGTCTGAGCAGAAGGGGAAGAGAAAGGAGAACATAAAGCTTCTATACATCTCATTTTGTTTAAACTAGCTTCACATCTTCTTGAAAATGCAATCTGCATATTGAAACAAAGGAACCATCCTAATGGGTACATTACAATAACAGCTCCTCCCATCAATCTCCATTTACACCCACCCATATGGCAAAAAACCTGATAATCTCAACAGAAACAAGCTCCTCAAGTATTCCCAGAGTACTCTCAGGCTATTCAGCCCATCAAATTCACATCTATGAACACGCTCATACAATTTTAGAGATAATGTTCATTAGGCTCATCAAAAGTATTTGGTCCTATTCCTTTGTTGGAGGCACAGATGCTAATTTATAGCCCAATTAAACTTTAAAAAAAAATCCAACAACTTTAAATTGCTATGACCTGCATGTCTCAGAGGTATTCTGCAAGTACTTGAGTGGCTGGTGCAAAACCTTTCAGAAACACCAAAAATCCACAAGCTGCATGTTTGCCAGCCTGGCTGTGTAGCCATGGCAGAGAGTTCTTCCTACCTTACCTCTGCTCTCGTTCCCCCTGACATATCGCCCTGTAAACCAAGGGTATGACTAACCAGGCAGACAGGTGGCTTGTGAATGTTCAGTAATAAAAACTTACATTTGTAAAATAATGTCCATTTTCGGTACCCCACATATCTCCAGATTCATGTAAATGAAGTTATTTTAAAATTTGAATCTGCACCAAAAATTTACTAGGTAAGACTCTCTAAGAAAGGCACATGGAACATCTTGTCATTTGAGACACATTTGGGGCCAGGAGAAGAGAGCTGGACTTGGGTAGCCTGGCTACACTAATTCTTGAGGCTTAGGCAGCAGCTCATTAGTGCTGGTTTATGGCCATCCAAAGCTGATGAGAGACTTAGTCATAAAATATTTATCTTTTATTTTAATGTTATTTCATGAAAACCAGCTATTACATTCTGCTTGATTATGGTGCAAGTTTGCATTGTAATTTGTTTTTATAATTTTGAACACTGTGATTAAAAGAGAAGGAGATAAAGAGGGTAGATCAGGACAGGCACAGTCTTATCATACACACCCTTAACTAAACTGAGTCAGCATCCCAGGCTGAAGCTGTGCTCATGTACCAAGTATCCCCAGAGCAGTAAAAAAAGATCTCTCTGTCCTGAAGCACCAATACTTCCACTCAGCTCTCTCTCCCACCCCGTACCTCAGACTCTGTTGGGTGATTCCCTGGGATTCACAAGGCTGTGAAGGAGTAGCTGGGTGATGGAGGACACAGTCGACTGCAGCCAACGCAAAGCCCTGCACAGCATTCCTGCAGAAACGCACCGGAGAGACGGAATACGAGGGGGTGGTGAGGAGAGGAAATTGTGAAAGCTATTCAGAGGCACTGCCAGTGCAGAATATTTTTATATCCATCTCAACTTTGAAACAAGTAATATATTACTTCATGTATGTTCAATGTCCCCAAACCCAGAAGGACCTGAAAGCCAGCCATGAAAGAGCTAAACCTGAGAGGAGCATAAGGCAGAAGCAGTGAAAGACTTGCCCAGGAAGTGCACCAGCATGTCTCTAAAGCAAGCCCATGGCAGGAGGGACAGGCTTCCTGCAGCTGTGACAAAGAGGGAACCAGAGGCACTGCCCCACAGAAGCACTTGGGGTTAAGCTGGCCACTTTCCTGTGTTTGATACATCTTGACAAATCATCTGACATGCACGTAGCACATGTGGCCACAGAGAACCCTTCCAACACATAAAGCAAGAATTCATTTATGTGGAAGGAATCACGTGACCCCAACTCCAGTTTAGCCCTGTATTACCCATTACCTGCTTAAATACCTGACTGGATTCACAGGCAATGGACAAATTCCAGTTTAACTCACATGCAGATAGCTCAGATGAACTCTGTTCTCCTAACTGAGTAGCAGATGGGAAGATCTCCTGGTAATTCAGGGTGATAAAACACACAGGTTGGAGAAGCTGGACACAAATCAGCTGTTACTGCAGACCCTGCTTCACACACAGAGAGTAAATGGATCATTGAGGGCTAACAGCATCATAAGAAAGCTTTTTGATTTTCAGTTTTGATGGATATATGGCCCTGTACCTGTTACCAATCCAGGTCTAACTCAACTCTTTATGCAGAAATAGAATGAAGTTATGGTTATTGGGAAAAACAGAGATTGTGTCACAGGGGCCCTGCACAAGTACAACAGTGTAGAATAAAGTTGTCACTGGCTTTCTAAAAACTGTTTAGACTGTTACCATTGCTATGAACCCAGTATGCAACCAATTTCCATAGCATAAGGATGTCTTCAGCTAATACTAACTTCCTTCTCTGCTTGGGAATACACCAGGTTACAGTCAGACCCACAGCAGAGCAATACCACTGGCGTTACAAAGAACCTCAGAGCAAAACTGAACACTTCAGACTCTGCATTCCAACCTAGAATGAGCTACTAGCTCAACTTCTGTACAAAAGTCAAGGGGTAGCTGAAGGATTGCAGTAAAAGTAAAACCTTGGTTGTTTGCAATGATAACGCCCATCGTAGGTCTCTGCAGGTGGCCCAGCTGGAGGCATGCTCTGAGGATGCAGCCTGTCCAGCACACACCCAGGAGGACTCTGACCACATGCTGAGGCTCCCTCCAGGAGAGATGATGGTGTATCCAGCATTAGAGCAAGCAGGAAAACCTGAACAAGCCACGCACTGCTTTTCTGAGACAAACTCCTGCCAAACTGTAGCATATGTAGTCTAAGACTTGCCTATTCCATCAAACCTGAACAGGAACAATGGGAGTTCAAACCTCTGGGTGGATGAAGTTATGATCTATGGTTCAGAACTGACAATAGCTCTGTGACATACCAGATAGTTCCTTACTGGATCCACAGAAAGTTTTTCCTCACTCACTGTTGCTAGGCAGTTAATCAAAATGTAGCCTAAAAAAAGTTAAATGATTCTGTAGTTTATAGTTATTGGCTAGAATGTGTTTTCAGTAACTTGGCTATTTGCCTGGTCCATGATTTTTTTCTGAGATTCAGTCCATCAGGCTGAAATGAAGCCAAGATTTAGAAGAGATGTCCTCCAGTTTCAGCAGAGGAGGAAGAACTCCCCTCCCTGCTCCCCCTTGCTGTAACTCCCAATTACCTCGACTTGCAGAAGGTTGATCCAGATGGTGAACACAGGACTGCAGGCAAGCATGCCTTGAACCAATTCTCAGAGTGGAAGGGTGGAATAAGCCATATGTTTTCACAAATTAGGGGTGACTCTCCAACGCCTCAATGATGAAGCAGATCCAAGAGTAAGTTATGCATGATCCTCCCCGATGAGTGGAGAGAAATGTTTTATTCAGTGCCTCATGCTGTGAGCTATATTTATACCAAATGTATCTTTGTACATTTTAAAATATTATCTATTATGGGATATTGCAACTGTTACACAGGACTATGCACAGCACCATATAAAACCCAAGAGCTACAGGAGGGCTATAAGTGGCCCTGACACCACCCAGCTGTGAAGCTACTTGTCCAGGTGATTCAGACAAGCCAAAGACCTTAAAATCCAGCCAGCAAACTGCCTTAAAGAAACGCTTCCCTCTGTGCACAAGCTAGGAAGCCTCCAAAATCATCTGGCCAGATAAAAACATAACTAGCACCCTGTTTTCCACTCTTTGTTATGGTAACTGGTCAATAGCACAATGCTGGAAACCCCCTTTTTTTTAATCTCCAGCGCCTTGGACCTTACTTTTTACTTTTGCTTAAAACCTCCCTAAAAGAGAAAATTAGACATCAAACTAAAATTAGCATTCTTCTAATACCAGAATTGCTGCAGAGAATTTACAAGCCTCCAGTAACAGGGAAGGGTAGAGCAGTGGGAGGGAGGTAGCCCTTTGCTTGCCCCTGGGAGCAGCATCCCATGGGACAACAGCCTGCACATGGGGAAACCCACCCACCTCCCTGGGGGCTGCCCCGCTTACAGCCGAGGGGAGATGCAGCCTAACAGTGCTCTTGCAGGAAGACTATATTTCAGATGAAAAGAGAATAATGGTCAAAACAAAAGCAAAGATCATTCTGACTGAAAATCCATAGCTACTCTTAAACATAATAACCACAATCCCATTTGTTGACCAAGCAGCAGAGTTAGAGCCCACAGGCGAGATCATCAGCTGAGATGAACCGCCACAGCACCATTAACTTTAGCCCTTCATGCTCCATCTCGCCCACTGTGCTCCCAAAATGGCCATGGTCTGTTTTTTCCTTTCATTGTACAAAAACACCAACCATTTTAAAAAGTACATTTGCTGCACAGCTTACATTTCACTTATTTTACACCTCACTGTAATTCATTCCCCAGCCTAATCTGTATCTAAACAGACACAGCATTGCAGTCTACCAGCATCCCACTTCTGAAATTCATGAAGCTGAAAGACCATAGGAAGATTTTTGAATCCATCTCCTGACCTTTTAATCAGTTGTTACCTTCTGCAACAGAATTTCTCAAAGCTCAGCTGCTCTGAATTCTTGCCTGTCTCATGTAATGAGCAGATGTGGCAAAGTAAGGATTTGTAACATGATGAAAGTTATGATGACAGGTCTTTCTCTGCCAGATTCTTATGTTTTTACAGCCTAACACTGAACTGCAGCACTTTTTTTAAAATTCAGCTTCTGACAAGAACATATAAAAAGCATATCAAAGGCAACAATAAATTCACTAAAATGCTTCTCTCGATTCAAAGAGATCTTCACTTTACAGGTCCATGCAGATCATGCTCAGTTTGAATTTACTTGTAAATACCAACCCCAGCAACTCATGGTGCCCTGCACATCCCTTCTACCACCTAAAAATAACCCCATGTGTTGCCTGGTGAGGGAAATCAAGATGATGATATGTAGGAATATTTAACTGACAGAAGAAGGCAAAAGCAAGGCCAACAGTGAAGACAATGATAAAAGGAAAACAGTCCTCGGCCTCCCCTGGGCACAAAGCAATTACGAGCGAGTGCTCTGCTCCGTGGTTATTATTGCAGGCTGAAGTGGTAGCGTTCTCCATGATTATCACAAATGCCTCCACTGGGAGGAGGGAAGTGGGAGGATTTACCAAGCAGCAAATCCTCGATTTCCCTCCCCCTATTCCCAGTGATTTCTGCTGAACTGAGCTCTGACAGCAGAGAGGTGCAGCCTCAGACAGCTGCAGCAGACTTACCCCCATGTCCTTGCAGAGCCAGGCCACAGCAGGGCAACTCTGGTGACCACACCAGCATTGACCATCACCTGGCCAGGCTCACCCAGACCTAGGAAGGACCCACAAGGTCTCTGCCTGAAAGCTGGGGCATCCTGGTATCCTTTCCAATATTTTTAAAACATAGCCTTTTTAAATATGACCTTGTATTCCTTTTGCTTTAATTCAGGACAATTTAAAAAAAAAATCTAATTTGAAGTTGTTTTTTCTCAAAAAAGTCAAAATGTTTCATCTTGCCGTCAACATTTCTAAGTGTTGTCACACAACCAAAACTTTGCTCAAAATATTTTTATGATAACAAGGCAGAACCAGTAAGAGTGAAATACAACATGGTGATAACACCTCTCTGGATCTGAAAGAAAAAAAAGTTAAAAATCGGGAGTTTCCATCTAGCTGCAAGACTAACCAATGCTGCTGATACCTGACAATCCCTCTGGAACAGGCCAGTCACTCAGGGGTGTTCCCTCCATGAAATGGGCTGATAACTGTGTGGAGCTATTAGGGGTACACCTGTGCAGCACTCACAGGCTGACAAAAACTTGCTCTGCCCCTGAGCCAAACAAAAGTAATTCAAAATGCAATAAAGTGAGTAGTTTGGCGGGATGCTGACTCCAAGCCAGTACACTTCACCACTTGGGCCACATGAGGCCAGGGCTGTCCCCACACTAACACCACAACAGCTGCCCCATGAAGGGTAGAACATGGATAACTCCTGAGAGCTGCTTTCCAAAATACTCCAGAAAAAATACTTCTAATTATATTGTAGACGCAGACTAACAATAAGGCCCACAAAGTCTGAAATACGTCATTATCCCTAGGACTACTTCCTCTAGAAGTGAAGTGTGTTATTAGTGGGATAGAAGGGGAAATGGTCTGCATTGTCTCAGCAATACCTGGTTCGTTAAGGGATAAATCTGCCTACTGCTTTAGCATTTTCCTGGCTAACCCTCCATATGGTTCATTCTGATGGTGCAGTATGATAGCCCCTGAGGAACCCAGCTAGAGCAGGGCCTCAGCCTGCTGAGCACTTGTACAAACACAGGAAAGGAGCCCCTCCTCTGAAGAGCTTGCTGTCTAAACAGAGCAGACAGACAAAGGGCTGAGACGCAGCGCGAAGGTTTGCAAAACTCATCTGGCATTCAGGGGGTTCTTTCCTCCAGTTGGTTTTTCTTTTTGATGAAAAGAGGATTTTAGTTTTCAAAAGAGAAAGGAAAACGAAGGGAGGGACAAACAAAAGGCTGAGAACAGGGACGTTAATGAAAAGAAATGGAGATATGAATAAATACATAAGAATTTTACAGTTCCAAGAGGAAAGGGAACATCTTTTCACCACATGTGCAGCAGGTAGAACAAAGAGTAATGGGTTCATACTGCAGGAAAAACATTAAATATTACAGAAACAAGTTTCATAGACATAAGGATAGGGAAACTTCGGGACAGGTTGCTGGGAAAGCTGGAGTGACACCAACATTGGATGGCTACAAAAACATGTTGAACATTCATTAGGCATGACCTAGATGTGACTGAAGCTGGAGGCTGAGTTCCCTGCCCTTGCAATTACTCTCCCATTCTTCTGGTTCTAGGAGTGTCACCTCTATCTCACAGTTTTAGACTGGGATCACTGCTCTTCTACACTGGTTGGAGGCACAAAGTGAGCATGTTTAAGCTCACTCAGAAATACAATCAAAGTGAAACCACCTCTTTACCCATGTAAGTTACAATCATTTTTGTGTAATGGTAACTCCCCAGACATCTGCCTATCTTGGGTCTTCAGTAGAGAGTAATCAGATACACAACAAAATGTGCCCAAAAGAGGGACTCCCCCCCAGTCTTTTCAACTTCATGTAAAAAGCCAAGAAGTTGCCCAAGTCCAAGCTGAATTTCCCAAGAAATGCTAAAGATGTTACAAGTCTGCCTTAGATGGTACAGTCCCTGAGCATGGAGAAACAGCTCTCCAAAGGGCTGGGCAGGAAGAAAGAACAGAAGATGACAGCAGGAGGAAAGCCTTTGCTAATGCCCCGGAACAGACCCATGACACACTAGACAGGGCTGTTGTCCTACCCAATCACCTCCATTTGTGACAAAGTGAGCACTTGAGATAACCAGAGCTGGGAACACTCAGAGTTTATGATGTGGTGGGAAAAGAAACACAAATACAGCTGAGCCTCCAAGTGTCTCCCTGGTTTGGTGAAGTAGCAGTGATATTTAACAGCAGGAGAGAGCCCATCTGCTAGCTCCTGTTCTCTGCTTCCCTTGCAGGAGATGATCTTTGCCTTTCCTCCAGGAAAAAGTATGATGCCTTATTCCTGATTCTCATTCTAGATGATCCAAAAAAATCCTCCCAACTCCTTCTGCTCTCTGTTGAAAGGGACAGATCAAGTCACTCAAAAGAGTGAAGCAGTACACACTTACCCAGCACTCCCCAAAATCACAAACAGGTAAATTTCAGTAAGGTCCTACAGGACATGAATGATGAAACACTGCTTACATTTTGGGCTTGCAAAAGGTAATGCCATGTTTCTGCACCGCTACTGACCTTCCTGCAGGAGCGTCACATCCTCCAGATGTGCTTACGTGAAACACCTTCTTTCCCATGCAATAGTCTATTTTGACCATGGGATATGTTCTCCCCTCCCTTCAAAACCTGTTGAGAAGGACGCCATTATCCTGAATGGGGGAAATGGTCATGCAAAGTCTCTTCTAGTCTTTAATAGGAGTCTTCCCACAGACAAGACCAATCTTCTGCAGAAATCACAGAAGTTAAGAGCCCTCTGTATCTGCTTTCAGCACCACGGATGGTATTGTTCAGAGCAGCACTTGGAAGGAGTGAAGTGTTCCAGAAGCCCTTATCTTTATGACCTGTCTCTAGCAGAGAAACAAGCTCATTATTGTTTTCTTAAAATATTATTATATTACAACACAGTAATATTGTTTCATTGTTTATATTGCAAGAACTTTGGTCTCACCCAGAGAGGTTTCTCACTGGATTGTTCTAAACACCTAGGAAAAGGCACTCTGCATTTCACTGGATCTAGTTGAATTTCAGAATTGCAGAGCTCTGGTGGTTCAGTTGCTTCTGCAGACTGAAGGAGGTTGTCACAAAGACCATCCTGTCTTTAAAAGAATGTCCCCTCTCCATCATCTCCCCACCGACAGGACAGTAATTAATTAGCCTCAGCATTTAGGGAAAAAAGGAAAAGAACAAAACAAATCAAAACAACTATAACAACCCCACCACCCCAACAGACTAAAGCTTATAACCTGAAATCCTTATTCTGAGCATTTTGCCTTCACCAGTTCATCTGCCTGTAGGGAATTCAGTCAGTTACATTGCTAGGCTAAAAAACCCTGGAGCTGTCCTTGAAATGAATGGCTCCATTCATTTAAGTGGGAGTGTGTTCTGGTTCTATTACCTGACCCCATATTTCTACCACAGAATCACAAGGCAAGTAAGTAAAATAACCTGTTCTCAAATGTGGCTGCCTGCTTATGTCCTCCCAACACATTAATTTCTGTTATTTTTCCAGGATTAACTCAGTGGGCTCAGAAAGGATAATACCCACCACCTCCCCAAGAAACACCATTTTCAAATATCTTCTGAATGATTTAGTGCCACTCACCCCATCGAATTTCTGTCTCAGCAATTACAAAGAAAACAAAGAGAATTAATTAATAAACAGAAAGGGAGGGGAAAAAACCCAGAAGTCTTCTAAAACAGCTGTTAGCAAAGCTCACTCAATGAAACATTAACCTTTCCATCATCTTCAATGGACTTCATATCAAATCCAAACTGCAGTCATCTATTTCTAATAAAATAGAGCTGTTAAATTGCAACCCCCAAAAACCCCAAGAGCATTCACACAGGTGAGGTTTGGTTTCTCTAACCTTTTCATCATTCTTTTACAAGGTTTCCAGGAGTGCATCTCTGGGAAGGCCCCTTCCCAAAACCGCTTTACAAACAAGTACCTCTCAGGCAGGTGGATGCATGACTACACCCACCTTTCCACTCTGCTGCTCAAGCACATCCCAGACCAGGGCTCACCTGTGCCTGCTGCCCAGGGCAGGGCTGTGGATGGGCACCCAGGGTGCTCCCACTCAGCATCCACAGGGTGGCACCCCCTGGATGTGCTGCCAGCCCCTCTGCACACATGGAAATAATCACGCTCACAATTCTGACCTGATAGGCAAATAGATCTTTATCATTACCAAGGTCTGTAACAGATAAATACACCTTATGGACTAAATCATTATCTAACTGCCTTTTCTTCAAATGGAGCTGGGCAATTATTTTTAAACCCTGCTATGAGGAATAATAGCCAGCTTCACAGGGCTGGCTGGGAATGGGCCATAACACTTGGGGAAACTCCAGGCTGAAATGCTCTGTAGTTTAATGATATGTTACATAGGGAGAAAAATGTATTTGGAAGGAAATACCATTAAAAGAGGCAAGAAATAAAATGGTGTACTGTGAAATGCTTGTAAGAGGGGAAAAAAAAATCTGACTTCCATTTTCAAAAGGTTTCAGAGCTTGCCTGCCTGGTCTATGATGAGTAAACTACAGAAAAATACCTTGATTCTGGATTGAGCCAAAGGTGACCTTACAGGACCTTTTCTGTTCTGGGAGACAAGCTAAAGAAGGTAAAACAGGTGCCATTGTTAAGAAAAGGATATTCATCCCTAGGATGATTATGATTCTTCAAGCTGTAGAAATGCAGTCAGAAAAATCTGCAGCAGCTTTAACTTCTATTAATAGTACAGAAGCATGTTCTGGCATTAAAATAATGAGGAATGCTAATTCCAGATCCTTTTTGATCTCCTCTCTTTTTTTTAATGACATATCTATTTATTTTAACGTTTCTGATTATTTGGGAGATAGTTATTCATAAATAGTTCCCAGTTAAACCTGTTTAATATCCCATTTTCATTTAGCATCCCTATGCAACACAAAATTTCTAATTACTTACATCAGTGGCCACCTCTCAAAGATGACTGAGATCTCCCAGAAACAGTCCCACTGCAAATGTTCTTCCTGGGCTTGTAAGTCACAGCCTGCTTATTCCATACATATGGTTTCTACAGAACCCAGTTGGTGGCTATAAGCCATATAATGCTGGCATTTCCCAAGCACCCTTATTAGACACCCATTTCCTGACTATCCTTAAAGGGGAATTTTGCAGCTGAAAAATTAAAATTCTTTAAAAATCCTAGCTGTGTGACTGACGCTTCTTAACAAGCAGATACCATATTTTGCCTGCAAGCAGAAAGGTCACATAGATAGATACCACAGCACTAAGAGCTCCTTCAAATGATTTTAAAAGTCTTAATCAGCAGTTTATGCATCAAGAGACCCATGAAACAAAACAGAGCTGTGATGTATATCCAGTAGCTTCTCTAAAACACATGCTTGAGACCCCACTGCAGCCAGCACCCTATAAATGAACAGAAAAAAAAGAAGCTTCAGCCCCAGAAAGCTCATTCCATATTAAGAAAGATGTAACAGATATCATTTTATTCCATAAGTCCTTCCAAGCTGCCGTATTGCTTGTCTTTACAGCACAAAATAACACAGGTCCAGGTGGGGTGTGTTTAGGCACTGCCAAAAAATGAGGAAAAATTAAAAATAAATCAATACATGGTTTTTCCTGTTTTAAAAAAAGTAACTGCATATTGAATGAGGAAGAGGTAGCAAAAAGAAAAATGCACTAGTAAATGTGACATCGTTCATTTGGAGAGGCAGTCTCAGTGACCTGGCTACTTGCTACCAGCCAAGTGTGATTTAATTGAAAAAGAAAATGTGAATTGTTAATGGGAATTCCTTTCCAGTGTTGCCTTTCCAAAGGGAAAAGTGGAAGATGACAGGCAAACACTTGGCAGGCAAGGCAAGGAGGGGGCCACTGCTCACTCCCGTGGCTGCTCCCTCCTCATCGCTGCCTTCCAGAGCAGCGGGCAGAGCAAGGCCGGGGCTCAGCTCCGCTCCCCGGGCAGTTACCAGTGTCAATCCGGACCTGCCTGACGGTGACCACACATAAGGAATGCTAATGGAGAGAGTGTGTTCCTGTGTCGAGTAAGGCACGTCTCATTGTGTGACTCAGGCTAGGAGAGGTATCGATACAGCACAGTGGTGTAAACAGCTCACAGCAGACAGGTAAATAATGACAAGAAATGTCTTTGCTTCAAGGAGCTCACAACACAAAGCTACTCAGTACAATAGAAGAGAATGACAGTGTTTAATAGCCACAGAGCACTGTGGTGCTCTGGAGAGTGGTGGAGAGCTCTTCTGGAAGCAGCAAGGTAGGAAGTTCAATGCAGCATCATGCAAAGCATCCTTAACCACTTGCCACATGTGGGCAAAAGGGCTGGAGGAGATCAGAGAGTCAAAAGAGTTAAAAATGCAATTTGAACAGAAAACAGAGATTGCTGAAGGGGTGACAAGGCAACAGAAAACATTGCTGACCAGATGCAGGCAAGAAACAACAAAGACAACAAAGAAAAGGCTACACTGATTGTCCTCTCATCACCATGTACATGACACCACCCTCGGGCAGACAGAGGCAACCTCCTGTTCACCAAAACCACAGAGAATACCGGCTGTGGTGGTAGCTCTGGGTAGATACTCTGCAGTTTCTTACTAGCTGCTTCCCTTGAGAGCCAAAAGACATCTGTTTGGTTCAGCAAAGGTCTGCTTATTTTCACCTGGAAATGAGGTGTGCTCCTATCCACATGGATAAGTCAGGGCCTGATGGAACTGGTTTTAAAGCCTTTCAGCTTTACTGGAAGAGACTCTGGGGGATGGCACACATTTTTATTAAAGGAAATACCAAAAATTTAATGTGGAAGAGAAGACAGTAAGAGTGGAAAGAATCAATAGATGTAGATCACTGGTAACTGTCAACTGAAGTCCTGACTTTGGACTCAAGTCCAAGAGCTACCAGAGACCAAAACTGCACTCAGAAAAGACCAGCCCTAAACCCAGCCCAGCAGCCACTAACTAAAAGCAGTTCAGCTGACTGTGAGCCACTAAAACATCCACCACCCAAGGACAGCACAGCACAACCAGGTGGCCACTTCTGAGTCCACCTGACAGCAGCATAAGGACTCCCCTGTGAGGCTGAGACACCAGCTCTGAGTGCCAGGCTGGCATCACACAGAGGCTCACTGAACACACAAGCCAGGCTCTCCAAACATATCTCAAATGACAAGCTGTGTGCAGTGTAAGACTGAAGCCTCTAAATGAAGATTAGTCAGTGCAATTCTTTGTTAGCAGCTACTGTAACTAAAAGTGTGCTTCCAGTTTAGTGAAGCAAGTACGTAATGCTTTTAACTTAGCCTCTGAAGTGCCATCTCCTGTCAAAATCGGTTCACTAAGTCATGATAGCACACATCAGAAGCACTGCAGATGCAGGCACACTGCCTCATGGCAAAGGGTTGACATTTCTAGTGAGGACCCACAGCCCTCTGCTGCTACAACAGCAACATCCTGCCAGAAAAATCACTACAGCCTCTCTTTGAGGAAAAAAATTCCTGAAGATAAGAAAAAAGAGCAACTAAAAAGCACGTCCTCAGAGGCACACTGCAGTCTGGATAAAGGCAGAAAGAATATGCCAAATCACTTTTAAACCCAGTTGAACCATACAACCCTGAGAGGAAGGAAGAAAATGAAATTACAAAGACACAGCAGGAAAAAAACCCCATCCTATACCTCTACCAGCCACCCAGCAAGCCCTGGGGCTTTTCTTGATCCCTGTACAGCCTCATTCAGCAGCTTCCCAGCTGAAGCGCATCAAGCCATAGGTCTTCTAGTGATCACCTTCAGCTGCCACAGAGCCTCTTGATATTCAGCTGCATGAAAACATAATTAGGGTCAAGTCTGAGCACTGTGATATTGAACAAATACTGAAAAAGAGCATAAATAGTTTTTTATTCAGTACTACCAGGCTAAACTTATCTGCTAGCTTGCAAGTCATTTTTAACTAGGTAATTGAGGCTTTTAGAGCAGATGCTGCCTTCTAAGAAGATATTTGACTGTCTGCTGGCTGGAGTAGCCAAAATACAACAAGTGACCAACAAATACCTCTTTCCTTTAGCTCTGCTCCCACAGCTCAGGTGACAACAGGGAAAATACCTGCCTTTCTCCTGGTATGTAGATTCAGGCACAACTGGTAAGAGCTTAAATGAGGCACACAGCTGCACACAGAGACTGCCACAGATGTCATCACAGCTAGTTCCAAACCAGCTCTGAGACTGATGGTAACAACTTCATACGAGTTAATCACTGAGGGTTTTAGCCAGCTATTTCAGTGGGTTTCACAGCCACAGTAAACTCATCCAAATCTCCCTAATAAAGCTCATGAATATGTGTTTGAGGCACAGGCCCACCCCTTGGTCACACCAAAGTAACACGTCAGGAGCTGGTTTCCTCTATTCACCTCCACAGAAAATTAATGAAGGTCTCTCAATCCATCACAACTCATTAGCAACCCAGGACACTGACAGCTCTATTATTTTATTTTTACCAAAACTGGCAGGGACAGTGTCACTTTGTTCCAGTTCTTGATGGGTCTGTATTTTCCCCCCCCTTTCCATATGCCAGTTGTTCTTCCAGGACAGATTTTGCTCGAGCTCGAGTGTCATGGGTAACTCGTGTGCCTCTGAGTCCAGAAACACCAATGCTGCTAAGGACATCTTGGACAACTGCCACTGAAATAAAAGTACCAGACTTTATAAATTGATTTTGTTGGAGTTTTTTAATTATTTTTTATTATTTTTGTTGGGTTTGGGTTTTTTTTTTTTGAGGGCTGAAGTATCAGACCTGAAGAAAGGGGTTTGGGTGCCTCTGGCTGTGACCATGGAATTGGCTGTAGGAGCCAGTCCAACAGAAGACATCACCTTCTGTGCAAAAATTTGTCTTTCTGAGATAATGTTCACTTGATGGCTGTTAACCACCATGGTGTTAAAAAGAGCCCTTCAGGGACAAATCTCATGCCTTCAGTAACAATCATTATCACCTGCACTACTATTAATCCAATTGATTTCTGGCTCTTGCATATCACTGCCCAAAGTACTATTTTGGGAGGTAGCACTTTGGGGACTAAGAGCTTTCAAGCATTTTTGTAGTGTACTAGCAGAATTGAGTGCAAGCAAAGACATCAAATTTGGTTCAGATGCTGATATTTGAGATATGTGGCACCATTCCCAGAGGTATTAGAAGAGATTCTCTGAAAAATAACATGAGAAATGGATCCTCCATCTTCTTTTTCTTCTGCTTTCCAATCCAAAGTACTGATATGTTAGAAAGCACTTTTGGAAACAGGGTCATTGGGTAATTTTTCCTTTGCCTGACAAAGAAATAAGGGTGTGAGAAGTGCAAAAATCTTACTGAACTACAGAGAGCTTTTGAATTTAAAAATAACAATGATTTTGTGCTTTTAGCAAAAGGACATGTTCTTCTGCTGCTTTTTTGTGTTCTTCACCTGCAGGACACTACTAAGACTAATCCATACCCACATGCACAGGGGCAAACTGACTTGCACACACCAAAGCCCCCCTGTTTTTGAAAACTTGTAGACATCTCTTTTCTTACCATCCTTCCTACACATGGAGAGCATTTCAGTGAGCTTTTGCACCTGAGTCTGGAAGAGATAGAATCTGAAAAAGCAAGATAAATTCCTCTGAGTGTTACCACTGACTACAGATATTGACAGCATTTTTGATTTTATTGCTATAGAATACATATTAATAGTGTTATGTAGATGCTTTAAATAATTTCAGCAAGCAAGACACTGTTACAGAAAGTATCAGTGAGGTGGGAACAGGCACAGAGCAGAAAGCAGGATGACATTTCTTAGCTGTGTTGCACAGTGGTGTGGACTTGTAGGAACATCCTGCTCAGCCTTCCAGGCTTAGGGACTTCCTCCCCTTGTGCAAAATCTCCTTCCACATCAAAGCATATACTGACAACAAAATTAACAAAACACAAAAAATGGAGGAGACACTCTGAAACTGAGTTGAGAAGCCAGAAAATAAACACACCTGCCAGGATTTCCACTCAAGTGCATTTTCAGCTGAACAGAAGCTGTCCTGTAGAAGGCAAAATTGGGCCTGATTCTGCCTTAGGCAGGTTTTCTAATTCCACAGGTGATACAGCAAGTCTGTAAATGAATATCCACCTGCACACAGAAGGTTTAATGCTGTTGCAGTGTTTAAGACTGTCTTCCACTCCGAGCCTGGGTGGGTACTGGTCATCCTTCTTCACACTGCTCAGTTTGCCCCAAACACAGCTTGTGAGGAAGGTTTAGGACACTTTACATACACTAACCAATTTCGTCCTTTAAGTGTGCACAACATCTTGGCTAACTAATAATCTCATTGCTACTTACAGTGGTTTTATCCTAATAGTGATGGATATCAAAATTCTAGGGATGTCAAAATGATGCTTACACACTTCTTTCAGATTTCTTGTATCTTGATTTACTGAAACCTCACTGCTTTCCACCTAAGCTCAAGCTTATGTGATAAATTTTATCTCTCTGTGATATCAAAGCAAGAATTGGTGCTCTATTGGAGAATTCTCTATCATCTTAGCATCTTTTTAACCCTATAGGCAAATAAATAACACATTAATAAAAGCATCTTCAAGTTTGAAATGGAATTGTATCCTATACATTTGTTTTCATTTAATCCAAATGAAAACCCTGAAAGGCCTATTCACCCTTTACAAAGCTTTACAAAAGGATGGGAAAAATACCTGCTGTATCAAAATAATTATATAAAACATTAGTCTCAGAAGGAAATTCTGGGATCACAAGACCCATTCAGCTTTCAGATGTAATCTTTTTAATATGAGGCTACATTAAACAATGTGAAGTGAAAGGGGTTAAGTATAAATCCATATAGATGCCCAAAGTATTTACAGTGTGCATAAATAAATCATTTCATGTGAAAGGACAGTTATTGTTACTGGAAAGGTTTCCTAATTCACTTTCAGATAAAAATAAAGAGGGCTGCATCTCGAAGCTTTGTACACTTTTTCCCTCCTTGACAGCTTTCAAGTGGCAGCATATTATTTGGTCGCTGCTACATACAGAGTGTCTTAATTAAAGGTTGTCTAAAAATACAGAACATTTTCACAACCACATCTGCCATTAACTCTTCTGACATTCTCATGGCATTAAGTGCCAGCAAATTCTCCTGGTGCAGAGCAGTGTTGCTGTGCCTGTGCTCTGCCTCACCGCAATCCTCTCCGATTCCAGCCGCAGGTCGCAGTCGTGCGCGCCATCGTGGGCAGGTGGGCACAGCCCGTCCTCAGGCACAGCCAGATGGCTGTTCTTCCACCACAGCCAGTCCCGCTCTGAGCAGAGAGACAGACACTTCGTGCTGCACCTGAGCCCTGGGACACTGGGCCTGACCGGCAGATTTGGACCATGTCCTAAAGAGGGTCAGCTTGTCACTGCCTCAGGCTGGGCTTGCCATTGACTCTGCTCCTCATCCAGAGGCCGCGGCAGGATCTGGAACCCACCTTGGTCTGGCCAGGGTTTCCCTGCTGGCTCCTGTGCTGCCCACAGCATGGGGTGGTAACCCAAACCTGCTCTCAGCCAGCCCTGCCACCAACTCATCCCTCAGCCACAAACAAGGAGAAAAGCTGTGGCCGCATCCCAACCCAGCTGGCTCAGAGGGTGGAAGGCATTGCAAGACCTCTCCACCTCATACTGAGGATAAAACTGATGCCAAAGAGCCCAGAGCAGAGGCAATCCAGGAGTTATGATATGGGGCTGCTGACTATACAGCCACATTATTTATCCCAGGGGGACATAACGAGAAATAAAATCACAGAGGTTGTAGTGTAAGAGAAAAATCAAACCACTTTGCCTTTTGATACAAAGCAATCATTCCACAGGCAGCACATCAGAAATCTGGTTTTCTTCAGTTACGTTGTGTGTGTGCGTGGCAGAGGGTTGGATTCTTGGGTGTCTAATAATGCAACTGAGCAAACTGCACTATTTTCCCTAAAGGGAGCACTGATTCGTTTTCCCTCTGCTGGACTGCTTCTCCTTATGAAAACTGGAGGACTGCAATATCCTTCAGCCCTTCATCTCACAGTCAAATTTGATTCAAATCAGCATTTCTCCACCGAGTTATATCACAGAGGAGAAGCCTTGGCACTGACCTGCAAAGTGGGAGCATATACTTCATTTCCTCAAGAAGTTTGGCTAAAGCGGGACTAGTTCAACTTGTTTAACATCAGGTACTTTTAAACTAGAGGGAAAAACCTACTGCCCACAGAATTCCTCTCTCGCTCTGACTACTTAGTCAAGCACTGTGGATTGCTACACATAAGCTATATTTGCAATTATCTGCAGTAAATACAGCTCACAGTTTAAGGAAAGGACCAACTCCCCAGTGAAATTAGGGAGTACGCTTCCAAGTGCTATGTCTGTCCCCCCATGCAATCCTGAGAGAATGAACTAGAGATTTTTTTAACTCAGAAAACTTTCTAGTCCCTCCAGACTCAGCTTTGTCTGGTGCCCAAGTACAGTGACTTTTTAGAGAACTGTGTTGCTCTTTAGCAAATGCTACACCCCTAAGATATGCCTACTAGAAGAGAGTTTAATTTATTAAACATCATGCAAGTAGTTTGTTGCTATTTAGAATCTTCTCTTTTGTTGGTTTTGGGTTGCTGTTTTGTTGGGTTTTTTTTTTCTTACAACCTAGAATGCTTAAGCCACTTGTATTGATTTTTTCAAAGGTTAAAATACCTCTAGTGGATGTGTCCTAATAGAGCATTCGAGCTCAAAGAACAAACTGTGTGACTCACCAGCTGTTAAGCAAACCTTTAATGCACATGATTCTGAGAACTGCAAAGAATATAGCACTACAAAGTACCCCAGGCTCCCTGGGAAGAGCCTGATAATAAAAACTGCATTCTCACATTATTCCATTAGACAGATATGTTGATTGGTGGGATATCGGGCGTCTTTGGGGAAAAGATGTTCCCACATAAGCTGAACATCAAACTAGCAGATTCCTTTATCATTCTGAAGGCGGTTTGAGGTAATTTATTGTAGTGTGAAAACTCACTGGAAAACTATTGTAAAGATTTACTTATGCTACAGAGCTTCAGAGGCAGGACTTGGCTCCTCTGTGTTTGTACAACACCTGGCACAAGACTGACCAAGCCTCCATTAGCATATTTCAAGTATGTATGCTAAAACTGACCTCTCCTGCCCTTATCATTCATTTTATTCACTCAGTGTCTCCTTCTGGGAGACAACACTCCAAATAGGAAAACAGAAATCAGCTTTGATTTTTATTGATAATAATTCAGAGCTTCAAGAAGTTGAATAATTCTAAACAGCTTGACTGACACAGAATTAGCAATTCTCTGAGGAATTACAACAAAGGTGAAATTCACACAAAGGACATATAAAATGCACGGTAGTATGAGTTGCAATACTATGTGCTTAAAGACAGTCATGGAAGAGGGACAATTTTCAATGGAAAGGAGGAGACTGCGATCAAAGTCATAAGGTGGGACAGTTCAGGCTGGTGAGTTGCAGCTCGGTGTGCTTATACTGCAAATGCTTCCTGAAGATGCTCAGAGTAAAAAGTGCCCCAATAAACTGTTGTTTAACCCCTCTGCTCAGAAATGGACACTTGGTGAAGCAAGTTTCACTCATGTCCTTCGCCCCTTCCAAGGGGCTGACACTGCTCCTCGTCCTTGTGTACAGAACAGTGTGAGGAGGCACATGTTATATCTGAGTTCGTTATTTTAAAAAGCAGAGAAGGGAGGGAGAAATGCCTATACCTCCACATCTCCTTGCTCTGTTATTAATACTTTTCAGCTGTTTTAAATTAAGATAAATGTCTGAAATACAATGGCATTATGTTTGAACTCCATTCGGTTCAATATAAGTAGATTTTAAACAGGAAACTGATGGTCCTTTTGAATGTGAAACTGTATTAGAACCAAATGTAGCTCTTTAATCTCATTTGGTACATATAGTAAAGTCATTATTACTTTATGAAACCTTTTTAAAGATTTATATATTCCATTGACTTGGACTTATATGGCAACAGCTTTTTCTTTTAGGTTTAAAATTAAAACAGGAAAAAAATCTTCAACATTCTCAGAACTGTTTTATTTCTTTCTTGGCACAGAAAGCTGTTAAATGAAGTCATTTTCTCCATTGTGCAGCAAAGCTACAGCTACTGGTATGTCAGTCAAAATATACTTTACCCAGAAAGCTCATAGCTGCTTTGTTACTGTAAAACTGAGGTTAGTCTCATTGTTCCAGTCACACACTCACCAGATATAACCTCTGAAAGAGAAAAATAAAGTGCATATCATTGCTGTTAACCAGGTTGTCTTACTTGTGCTAGAAGTCTGGGAATTGCAGTGGTATTGAGTGTGGAGTAATGTGGCTGTCACAGCCCAAGCAGAGGGTCCAAATCCAACCAGCCAGGGGTAGGTATTTCATCATATGTGAGATAGGAAAAACTATGTGAGAATTTTAATACATTCAACGTCTGAAGTAGGTATTTGTAAAGGCTTTGATTATTACATAAGAAACAACAAGAATAAAGGCATTATCCATCTGACTACTTGGAACCATGTCCTGGTTTTCTAAGAAAACCATAATATCATAAATAAGCTAAATAAATATTCCTAGAGGTATAAAGTAAATCAAACAAAGAACATATCATAATAAAATGCAATGAAGAGAGAAAGCTCACAGGCATATTGTTTGAATACTTGTTTCTGAGTCAGTTAACTGATTGTCTGTTACTATTTTACTGGAGCCTGCCCAGACCTCCAGCAAGCTCAGATCACTGTCATGCTGGGTAAGCCCTAACCAAAGAGCAGCCCTGCCCCCAAGGCTGGTGGCACAAAGCACAGCCACCAGGCCGAGGAGGAGCACTGCTCCCTCCCTTTGGCCCAACCACAAAGGCAGACACGAGGCTCTAAGTGACCTGCCTAAAATCACAGATGATGGTTGCAGCAGATCTGGGACCTGAAAGGAGCTCTGCCACAGCCCAGTCAATGCCTGGTCCAGAAATCACACTTTTACTGGCTTTTCATTTTTATTTTTCTCATGTGATTATGTGCAGCTTGAATTGTGGCATGGCCAAGTGGACTCCTGGGTCAGTCAGCTTATCTGGGAAGAACAGGAAAAATGGCAAAAGCTGAACCATCTGGAGAGTTCTTCTGCCAGCAACCAGGTTTGGCACAGAGAAAGTATAATGGGGTCAGGTTCTTTCCTGGCACCATTCATAGTTAATTGAGGGATTTTAAAGGAAAGGTGGTTTCTAGAGAGCCAGTGTGGGCAGCATGGGCGGAAAACTCCCAGTAGGGAAACCCGAGCAAGAAGGTTTGCACAGATGCCAGTGCTGACCTGCTCCAGAGGGAGGAGGGCCATGCATTCCCCAGACAGAGAAAGGGAAAGTTACTTTTATCAAAAAGAAAATGAAAACACAACTGAATCAATTCTGATCTCTTACTTGGATGACTTACTTCCACTTCAAAGAGGGCAGAAAATGAGGTTTAAAGATAATTTTATAAAAGCACATCTCTAGATTAATAGGCAAGCCTGATTTGTTCTTACAGAATTCATTTTTATCCAATATGGCTGAAAACTTCACTGATGTCTTATAGACTCCCAGGACAGGAAAAACAGCTCAACTGGAGCAAGATACTCCTCAGGAGACAGGTGGAAGGAGTTGGCTTCTATAAAGCTCAGTTATTGTCACAAATATTCACTATATTGTTCTGGGTTAAAAAGACATTTTGGAAGTCAATACCACCCTGTACTAAGAAAATACATGGCTGAGATCTCCTCTACCAATGCCTCACCCTGCAGTTGTTTCTTGTGACATGAAGAAGATAAAACCAAGAAAAAGCAACCACCAGGAATCCTCCCCAGACCTCAGCTAACCAAGAGAAAAGACTGACACCTTCAAGCAGGAGCCTCCTTTGCCACAATTTCCCCTTTTCTCTATAGGTTTGAACAAGAATAGCCATGTGACAAATACACACTTGGGTAAGCTTTCCTAGGAGAAACTGCTTTTTGGGGGGGAAAATGCCCCAAACCTTGTGTTAAATATTTTTAACACAATCACATACAGAACCACTTGACCAAAGCTGCAACAACAGAAGATTATGAAGCCTCTTCAATTCTCCTATCAGTAATAAGCAGGAACAACATGGGAAGCACCTGAGGTGCAATTCCAGAACAGCCCCTTTCCCTGTGGGCTGAGCACAACAGCTCATGCTCCCTTTGGATCCTGACCTGACTGAGGGGAGAAGCCACAGAGCAACGTGGCATCAGGGCCACACTCAGGGGGATAACAAACTGCAGCTTTTCTAGCTTCTTTGTTTCAAATTGCCTTTTATGCAGAAAGGAGACCTCCCCCTCCTGACTCAAATATTAAAATTGGGGAAAATAAATGCTCTGGTTCTTCAGCAGTGATGCAAAAACATGGATTATCCTTTTCTGATGACCACATTTAAGTGGGCCCATTTGTTATAAGGAAATTAGTCTCTTTAATCCTTTGCTGCTTCACAACTGAACCCACCTAAAGACAGTTCCTGATTAAACACGACTTATCCATCATCTTTACATTTAATGACTTTTCATTTTTGAGAGAATGAAGAGTAACATGCTGGACCTGGTGATCCCACACGGGATATCCATTCCCTCAGCTCTGCACCTCTTTTGGAGCCAGAGGATTTGGGGAGGAGGCACGGAGGGGAGACAGTGCTGGATGGAGGAAGCCTTTAATGTCGATTTGGAAATCAGCAGAGATTTTAACAGCTGGCTCTAGGGAATGGAACCAGCTTTAACCAAAATCCAGATATTAACCTGCCATGGCAGGGGAGCTCATTCTTCCCTAGCTTGTTGTACTGGAAACATCTGCAGCTATCTTTTCAGAATTATAACTTTCATACACTTATCTAGAAAAAACATCAACCCCAAACCAATTGCTTCTCCACGGCGCAGGTACAAGTGCAATTTGAGGCCCTCCACACACAGCCACAGCCAGTCCTCAGCCCACACACATTTATGGCACCTGCCAGGCTGCCCCTCAACAGGATGGGCTGACTTGGGTCACCTAAGCCCCTGCTTAGGTCTAGGAAAACCGAATGTCAGGGAACTAAGGTGACCTAAAGAGAAGCTAAACTGCTTTGATGGGATTACACAACCTTGTGACCGTGGTGTGGAAAACACTGGACCCATGCAAACTCATTTTGTCTTTGCAAACATCTTTAAAAATTTTTAATGGGGTAACTCTGTACTGGAAGACTTTACACCAGATCAGCTGCTAACCTTGCCTGGCTCACTGTCAGCTGTCCTCCCACAGTAAGCATAAAACTAATCTGGAAACATAAAGTGCATAAACTTTGCATCATTCTTCCTGGCTAATTTGACAGAAGTGTGATTGCTCTGTGCATCTTGATTGAGATCCCATTTATACCACCAGGTGATAACCTGCATCATGAACAGCCCCTCATTAATGACCACACCTGTAAAAACATACCTTTGCCATGCCCCAGTGCTGTGTTGCACCCATTCTCTTCAAATTCTAAGGAACTGTCTAGAGTTTAATCAGATTTTATGCTAAAAAAAAAGAAAGCAAAATAAATCATCTACATGGAAAGTGCCATCTAAAGCACCAATTGATCTGATAGGGAATGTCCCCTTAATTTCCAATAATCAAGCAGCTTTTAGAGGGCAATATCAGTGGTCCTCAGAGCAGTCACAACACTGAATTCTCCAAAAAAGGCTCTTTACCTGACATATGGCTCTTCCCTCTGTGTTTCTTTTCCAGCATATCTTCTCTTTGCCCCATTTCACCTTGTCTATTACATTTGTGCTTCCAAACAAGCCACCCCCTTTCCTTTTTGCATGCAGAAGAGTGTCTCCAGACTGGTTTGTACCAGTAGGTTTTCCCTCAAAATTCAGTTATTAGAATTTAGGAGGTTTAGCAGCACCTGCCTAGGTAGGTACCAGCAGATGATCCTGGTGATTGCAAATGCTCATTTCTCTGAAACAAACCACATCTCACTGTGTGACTGGAACGTCTGAATATAAAAGTTTTATTCCACCCAGGTCTCTTCCTAAACCTTCACTTCTTTCTTTGTGCCTGCAAGTTCTCCACACACTCAGGTAGCTGCTTGTCAAGCCTGTAAATGCAGAAGTTTTGCTATATTTGTGTGAGTCAGTATGTTAAAAAGAAAGGGCATGGAATCTTCAATGTTAGCCAGCTTTAATCAGAAAACAGCAGAAAAGATAATCCAGAAAGATAATTTGTATACATAAATGGGTCAGAAACACTGGTTTCCAGGGGTGAGTCCAGAATCAACACCATGGTTTCCTATATAGAACAAAAAGAGCAAGGCAAGATGAAAAAAACATGATTGATCATTCCCAAGTCCAGGCATATACCTAAAGATAGTGAAGAGGAAATGAATAAATAACTAAGCTTTTAATAAGTGCATCAGTGCAGGAGAGATTTGACAAGGTCTAATGCAAAGAGAAGCTGCTGTGAGACAGGCTAGTTTCTGCCCCAGGACCAAAAAATCCAGTAACATGTTGAAAGGAAAACATGCATTGCCCAGCAAGCTCAAAGCCAGATTTAACTGCCTGAAAGACTGGAGCAGGAGCAGGGAACAGAGATAATAAAGAATGCAAATAGTGGTGTATCACACTGAAAAGAGACAGAAAAGAATCTGGAGGAGATTCTTCAAAGGGTAAAAATCCCCTTTCTCTTCCAGCCCTTAATATTACACACATATAACCTGAACAGCCCTCACGACAGGAAAAGCATGTTTCTGACAGGCACAACATATATTCCCCGAGTTATCAGCCACACAGAACACACCTGCTCTGGGAACCCTTATGTATGTGAGCATACAGGCAACAGAACATTTCCTTGCTGCCCAGGCAGAAAACATACATGGCAGAAAAATCCTAGATCCACTGAGGTCAGAAAGAAAGCATTTGTTGGCTCAGATGGCTTGGGGGGACTTGTCCTACTCCGAGTGTTTTAATGTATCAGGGCAAATCCTCACTCTCTCTGCACAATTCAGTTACTGCAGCTTGTTTGTACATGACCATGACCTGCGAGGTGAAAGGTAGGAGAGAGGCTGGATAAAACACCATGCAGGAGTTTTCCACATGCCTCTCTGCTAAACAAGTGCTACCTGTGAAAACAAACACACACACACACAAAAAAAATTAAAAATTGCAATTATTATCTGATAGAAATGGTAATCCAACATGACAGTAGGTCTAAAAGTCAATATATGGAGTCCAGTGGTAAATATTATTGAAAATGACACCGGTCAAGTTACACAACTTTCCAATTACCCAGCATGCAAGACATGCTTATCTTGCACAAACTGCCGTGCAGTTTCCCAGGCACAGAAGAGCATCCGTGGTACAGAGCTGTTGGTATGCAGCACATGCTGTTGACACCAGGAAAGCAATCCTGGAGTGATGGGTATGTCTCCTAATACAATGCCATGTAGCTATTCAGCTCCTGGAATTCAGTTTTATGTGATTCAATCAGCTCTAACAAGAAGAAATAGTAACACATTAAGCAAAGTTCTGAGCGCCCAACAAATCAAAATGCTGTTTCGCTGTCAGCCCAACTGTGGCACATTTCTTGCTGGATCTGTTTCTCTGCACCAAAAGAGAGAAATTATTGATGAATTTGAGGGATAAACCACAGGATTCCAGATACTTTGCAATTACAGTGATGTCACCAATGTTAACTGTGATTCCCACTTGCCTAATATAATCAAAATTAGATGCAGCCCATTTATAAGGAGAGAAGAAAAACTGAACACTAAAATACAAGAGGTCAACTCTGTTCTTGCAAATCACTGGTCTTATGAATCTCCATTTCTCAGTGAAAACATAATCACTGTGCATTTGGAGTTGTTAACTAGGAGATTCACCATATTTTTCTGATTTGCCATTATTTTACTGCCACTACATCAATTATTACCTTAGCCTCAGACATTAAGTCTTTCTGAGCCTACTGGCTAGTTTTCTGCAAGAGATAATGAATTCTTATTTATTGTTTATGCAATTTTAGCAACTACACTGCTGTTACAATCTCTAATGGAACTACCTACCAAAACCAACACAGGGCCCTCAGGATTACTGGCCTTTGATGTTTACAGAAAATTAGAGCAGAATTTACAGAATTACAGAATAATTACAGAATTATACAGAAAAATAGTAAACCAATATTAGCTACATATTCCTGCACAGCAATACAGCAATCATCTCACAAATAATTCTGTCCATTTCTGGAGTGCTTCAGACTCTGAATCATGCAAAAACATCCAGTTCAGCAAGAGGAGAGGTGATGGGGGAGCAGAGAAGATCACAGAGGGTCTTTTCTCTGGGTTAATTCCATAGCTGCAGGAATCCCAGCAAGTGCAGGGAAAGAGCAGCTTGTGATCAGCAAGACAGGCTCCCTGCAAACCACCAGTGACATGAACCAGCCCCTCTGATCAGAGCAGAGGGTGGTTTAACTCCTTCACAGGGCTGGGAGGTGCCCCCAAAGGCTTTTACCATGGATGATACAGGCGCAGCAGAACTCAAACCATGCTCACAGGGTGCTGGGGGGCTGAGCCTGGCTGTGGGGAGCTGCTCTGCAGCGAGCACTCAGCTCCCTCCTCCACAGGCACAGAACAGCTGCCCTGGTGGCAGTGGAGAGGAGCAGGGAGAGTTGTGTTCCCTGGGAGCAGAGACAGAGGTGGGACTCACCAGGCCAGGGACTGAGGGCACCAGTGTGGTTCTGACACTCATGCTGACACAGAACTCACCCCGAAGTCCTGCAGTGTTGGGAGTCAGCAGGAACTGGTGATTCCCATGGAAGAGTTTCCAAGCTTCTACAGACTGAGCAAAGTCTTTTTCCTTCACCTCTGCTTCTGGATGATCCAGGCTGGAAATGGCAAACCAAGAACACTAAGAAGCTGCAATGACACCTGAAGCTTTATGGGGTGACATGAGTTCCAGGAAAAACAGCAGGACCAAGCCCTGATACGTGAAACCATAAGTTCAGCTATGTTTTTTCAAGTGAAAAAAACTTAGTGTTTTCTTCCAAGTTAAAAGATACTCACTGATGATGCTGTTGATTTAGTGGGGGAAGGACTAAATCAGCGTGTTTCACTCAGTCTGAAGAGATAGTTGTGCTGTTACTGTAATTAGCAGCTGCCTTGTAGAGGAACTGATAACAGCCAGCCAACATAAACCACCAGCAGCTGAGAACTGGCCTTGGCAGTTTGATCTGGAACTGCAACTTTTTACTTTGGGGAGAAAAAGAGAACAAAGGACATTTTGGTGGTGTCATATTTTTTTCCTCTCTACATAGAAAAGTCACACCCAGTATCTTAAAACCAAATTTTACCATCTTAGTCTTTAATATATGCTGGCTCTAATTGATACTTTAAAAGAAGAAAAACTTTTTAAAGGGCAATAATGCATGAAGGGAGATGCGTGCAAAGAAACACGATCTTAAATAATACTAAAAATAAATGTAGCTTAAAAAGATCCCTTAAAAACAGCTGTTGACGTTAGAGATTCAATTAAAACGTAATTAGTTATACATTCTCCTTTGAAATGAACAAGCATATTACAGCCTTCATCTACAATGAATTGCCTTTTACATTCATACCTTGCTTTTGCCTGTAAAAAAGGCAGATTTTTACAGGAAGCATTGTAAAGATAGGGTAGTTCTACCTAAAATTTTTGCAGTCAAAGACAACATAAAATGATTTTTTTAACCTACTGATACAAAGCCACATTCATTATGCTTGCAGTGTTCATAAGATACCTCACAAGTGTTCTTAAATGCACAAAGTAGAAGAAAAGATAGAAATAAATGGATGAGGGATGGTGCTTGCCATAAATTAGGATTGTGAAACAATTTACTAAAGACTAAATCAATCTGACTTATTAACTGTCATTTACCTGAAAGAGAAATGCACCATAAACTGCTCACCTTGCATGGATTTGTACAAGCAACACACAACCAATAGCTTTCCCTGGGGCCAATGGTTTATGGAAGCACCATTGACCTGGTTTTCTATGGAAACTACACGGATGTTTTCAATTCCAGTGTGGAACTGCTGCCTCAGTCATAGCCATCAAACTCCACATTAGACATTCATGCAGCATTAAGCGTCCTGTAGCTGCCAAGGGCCACACAATGAGACATTGTCTGACCCAAAAGTCATGTAATTAGGCTGATGGGAACAACACCAGCGGATGGTGCATTGAGCATATCCTAATTTTGGATAGGCCATTCTTTGGCTGCCTGACTACCAGTTAGCTGGGGAAGAAGTAAAGCCCGCTATTACCGACAGACAACTTTGCTGCTAAGCCAGAGAGATGATAAAAGGGATGTTTGGCTTGAAAATCACCATTGGGGAAAGGAAGGGCAGCCATAGAGCAGAGATGTTCCCAGAGACAAACAGGAGACCCCACTTTTAAGTACTTTTTGTTTTTGCGGCATGGGTGACCCTGCCTTCTGGAAGCCATCTCTCCAGCTAAAGTTCCAGTATGTTGCTGCACTGCCTTGGTGATATCCCAGCACTCATTATAACATCTAATACCCAAGGCTTCAGAGGCAGCAGCAGGCAGGATGAACATAGAGTTTGTGTCCAGGGAAGAAGTGTGAAATTCCTCTCATTAGCAGCACTGCACGTTTGTGCACAGACTGTCTCCTTAAAAGAGTGACCTCCTGCACAGCCAAGAAAGGGCTTTCCAAGAACCATGTGACTCCAGAGATTGAGGACATTTTCTGCCAGAGTGGGGTTTTAATTTAAGTTACTCATAGAAAGTTACATTTTTGTGGCCTGAAAACATCTTCAACTGTGTCAGACACAAAGAAGTTTCATAATTGCATGTGATTGACTTTTTTTTTTAAAGAAGTGACATAAGGAGAAATATAAATGTTTGTGAAACTTTAAACCTCTCTGTCTGCACTTGTGCAACAGTTGCAAATAATTCCAAAAAATATCTTGTGACTTCTATTTCCAACTAAAAGTGTATCAAGTCATTTAGGAATGTAACTGGTCTCTGGAAAGCAATAGAGACAGCAACGACGTTCACCTCTTTGTCAACTGTGTACTCCAAACTGTGAAAAGCTAGGTACATGTTTCATGCTATTTAAACAGAGCCAAGCTCAGACAAATTCCACTGTTACCAGCTATGCCTGCCATTTTTAAACATGTGGCCTAAGACCTGCACAGTTGTAGCCACGTCATTATAAAACCAGCATCCCAACAATGAGGTAAGAATGGATCTCATTATCTGTACACATTACGAACAATTTCACAACATCAATTCCCTTCCGATGCTTTGTGATGTGAGACATCACCCCTCCCCTCCTCCTTCGTGTTCAGCAACACCCAGTCCATGCACAGGGATTACCAGAGCCGTGCTGTTTGCTCCTTCACAACACTAACGTTTTAATCTCCATTTAAAAAGGGCAGCACGTTTTTAAAGTGTTAGTAATGTTTCAGCAGAGGAGGCAAGAAAATTGCTAGCTGAAGTTGCCTTTCTGTATCCACAACAAACACCAGCATCACATATTTTTTCCTAAATCAAGCCCACATCCCCTATAAGCGTCACAGCAGGAAGAGAGATTCTTACACTCGCTCAATAAGATGGTTCAAGTAACATGTAAAACACAAAATCTGAAAAAAATACCCATAGATTTCAAATATAATCCCGTGTTTGTTTGCTCTAGACCAATATGATTCCACACGATGGCTATTGTGAACTGATTAATCAGGAATCATCAGTAATAGTATTTTGTACTTACACCAGGACTTCCACCTCGTGATACTTCAATAATGTCAATTAATTAATCTTCACAATACTGCCTGTAAGTAGGTGTCATTAGTTCATTCACAGATGGAAATCCTGAAGCATGTAAAAGGTGAAATTAATTAGACAAGATGATACAATGACTCAGTAACAGAACTAAAGATCCTGAAAAACACTCCTTTTTCTAACTCTTAAAGGGGGGTGACTTACTTGCCCTTTGCAGTTAAATCATGGAAATAATTTCCAAATGTGTAACAGAAACTTTTGTGACTCTTACAAAGACACTATTTATAGGTCATGCTCTCACTGAAATTTTCATTAGATTAAAATAGCTTCCACTGTTTAGTAAACCCATCAAAATTTAAAGAACATCAAAATGAAATAAAACTGCCACTACACCTATAATGAACTGGAGCATTGCCACTGTTGTCTCAGGTCTAAATTAAAGCTCTTTTGTAGAGGGTAAAAGTGAATAAAACATAAAGACAAAGGATAAAATAGGAGATGACAGACTATTCACCCATTCATGGCCATCACATTTACAAGGCAATTGCCATTCATACTAATACAAAGTGGGTCACACAATTCCACCAGGTATGAAAGGCAGAAGAGCCCTTGTACATAAGAGGAAAAAGCACTTCACTGTATTTTATCTCCAACACAAGTGGAAAACCAGTAATGAGGAACATCAAAAATCTCTTTTTGTTCTCCATTTAAAACTAACAAAGCACTTCTCTTGGTGCAATCTTATCAAAGGCTATAAATTTCTCAAGACAGCTAATCAATCACATTTGTTGTGGCAAAGGCATAAGACGCATTTAGTATGAAAGTATTTGACTGGTTTTCTTACCCAATAACCGTCTTACCAGTGGAGATCTATAAGTTGTTACAAAAGATATAGCAAAAAAACCCCTTGCCAGCAAAAAGAGCCAGCAAACCCACATCAGGGAGAAATACTATCTGTGTGCCTTGGATAAGTTTCTGTATGCAAACAAACCATACCAGCCAGAGTTTAACTTATGGGGAGAACTAAATCCTGATCAAGGGGGGATTCTACTGTTGGTTTCATAGAGCCCCAAACTCAGAAAAACACAGCCCAGGGCAGATACTGGTGGTTTCTGTAGCCACAGCCCCACCTGATACTCCTTAAGGCCCAAAATTCAACATCACCTGACAGATGCTATTTTCAAAGACTCTACAAATCTTAAAAGATCAGCGCTACATGGTGCTCACAATATTGTACATTTATGCATGCATGTATCTGGGGCACAGTCAGACTTGCATGTGCTATACATGTGTAGATAACATTAAAGAATAATCCAGATACCAAATGCTTCAATATTTTTGATACAGCTTCATCACTATTTAAGCACATCATGATACAACCTAATTCACTTAAATTAAGATTGAATAAGCTTTTTACTTTTTAATCAAGGTTAAAAATTAGATGAGATGTAATTATTTTACATTTCCAACTGTGAAAGCTTTATTAAAATCCTTAATATTAAGTAATAAAAGTACAATAAAAGTTTTTCTAGTATTACAGCAAGTTTCTGTTAACATTAACACACCGAAAAGAAAAAGACTTTCTAATTTTTTTTTTTTTCTGGAGGATTTTTTGCAGTCAGTTGTGTACACAAGTACACGTTGAATATACGGTCACATCTATATGTATATCTCTATACATTTTTCTAAATACCAAGCAAGAGAACACAGTAGTTGTAAATGTGTTTGTGCATCACTCTTGGATAGAGTGGGTATTCACCTGCAAGCTCAGGCCCTTTGGCATTTGCCAGGTAGACTATGATAAACAAGTAAACCAGAAATGCAAATGGTTATACAGACTTAAGCATCCCTTAACTATCTTAGATTTAAAACTGTCTGTCTTCTCTAATTAAATCATCTCTACTTGAGAGACAATTTGAGTTACAGGAAACATAAATAAGCAGAGTCAGGGTGAATAATTCCTTTTTGCTATTTCTAGATCAATTAAACACAATACTCACCAGCCTGCTCTTCAAGCAACAGAATCCACATTCGCTTCAGTGACAGCAAAGCATCATTTCAGCTTCCAAAATGGCAAGCCAAGGAGAATGGAGAAAAAAGATGGGTGAGGGGGTTGGCAGAGAGGAGCGAGAAATATCAAAAAAAGCAATTTAATTTAAACACCTTATTGTACTAGATTCTTACTACTAAATTTAAAGTTTGCTTTTAACTCTCATTTCAATGGATTTGCAGGGAAAAAAATCTAAAGAGTAAATTTAGATTAAATTGATCATTATAATTTATTTTATTAAAATAATATAGCGGAAAGACCTTTCTTCCAGTAAAGGGTTCTGGCTTTGATGTCTGATTGTTATGCAAATTCCACAGAGTACAAGATACGGACAGAGGAATAATTAAGCTCAGGACTTTGTATATAATAATTCTTACAAATGTAAATGTACCCCGGTTTGAGATAATGATGTGTATACGCACTGGGAGCCATACACATCCTTTAGCAAAGGCAGGAACCCCCACAGATCCTCAGCAGTGCCTCCAAGCAGGCTGGGCGGCAGGGCCAGGCTGCTGCCACGCGCCGGGGGCAACCACACCCCCGGCAGCCCTGAGAGCGCCCAGAGAGGAGCCTCTCGTGCTGGAGACCCCCAGGAACAGTTCTCAGCACCAACACACAAACATTTGAAACACAAAGTGAGCTTTGTTCTGGAAGATAAACATTGACCATATACATCTATATATTTCAAAGCACTCAATTAGAAACTGAACTTTGCCCCTTTCTCAGGCTTTGAAATATTCCGGCCCCAAACACAGGCCTTTATTCTGCTTTGGCGTGGGCATCCCTCTCCCTCTCCTGCTCCCGCACACCATATGGCCCCCGACCCTGGGACAAATTCTGCACTGATTTATGGCCTCTCAGATCCAAGGGACTGACCTATGGCATAAATCTGGGGGGCAGTGCTCTTGGGCAGCCTGCACGTTCTTCCCCATGCCGTCCCTCCTCCCATGTGCTCACCTCTGCTGGCCAAGGATGCAGGATTTACACCCCTCCATTGGGAACAGACCCGGGTTCAGGGCACATCATTGCAACCCAGCAAGCAATGAGACCAAACACAATGCACACCATGAGGGTCAGTACACCCTGAAAGGTCCTCCCACAGAGGAAGGGGAATGCACCAGCCCTGCACACATCTGGAGGCTCCAGGCAGCGAGGTGCCTCAGGTGGGTGAATGCTGTTGAGCCCGCTGGCTCTGCCACCTCCACAAGGCACGCAAGTTTGGTAGGCAGGACAAAAGCTGCTCACTGCATCACTGGATGCCAAAGCAAGAGTAATCCAGACTGGTCCCGCTGCAGGTGAAGTAATTCCCTAAGAGGAATGAACACAATCAGTTTTTAAGGTCCTATTATCTTCCCATCTCAAGAGGATACATACTTGGAGCAGGCAAAGGGGGTGAAACCGCATACAGAGGCTGAAAAGGCAGCCAGAGCCATGGACCAGGAGGGGATTGCCTTTGTTTCAGCCAGAGTTTCATAAAGAAAACAACAAGTCCTGCAAGGCAGCCGTGGCCGCCGAGGCCAGTTGCATTTACTGATGGACTCGGCGGCCCAGGCTGGGGCATTCGCCGAGCTGTTGCACAGGGGCTGCTCTCCGGAGGCACATCGGCTGCTCACAGTCATCCCTGACACTGCTGCGAACACCATGGAGACATACAGGACTGTACATTACAGGGGAAAAAAAAGGAGAATTGAGTTTACACTTTCTGTCCATCTTATTTACCTTTTGTTTTCACTAAGCCTGAAAATCAAGTGAAGTGATCAAATTTACCACTTATTTATAGCCATTTTCACAACTTTTCCCAGAAAATGGCACCGGATGTTTACACTGAGACAAGAAATTGATTGATGCATCGTAAGCGCATTTCCTAAACACGCATCATGAAGAAAATATACACATGGACCTAAAGTTCCTGATCCCTTTCAACTAACCAATTTTGCCAAGGGTTTTTTTTCAGTGTCTGTACCACTTACGTATTTAAGCACACCTTCTCTGCCACTCTCTGGATGCTTTTCCACAGCACTGGGCTGGGGGTTTTTTCCTCCCCATCCAAAACAACAAGATTCCTGAGCCAAGTGCAACACTCAGTGAGGGATTTTAACTGTATAAATCAGATGATACCACAATCACAGTTCAATGAAAGAAGCAAAAACCAAATCAAATCAAACAAAGAGATCCCATCATCCCCTGCCGCATCCTCCCTCCTCCCCCTTCCCACCCAACCAGCAGCTCTGTAGTCCATGAAGGAGATCGGAGCAGAGCAGCTCTGCCTCACCCTGCTAAGCACAAAGTAAAACACAGGAAATACGCTACACTTTTTGTGCTTGCTTTGTTGTTGTCACTCACCCACTGAAAAGGGCAATGGCAAACTCAAAGAGGAACATTTAAAGCGATGTGCGGCACCTTCTGCAATCTGTTCTAACACGCTTCAGCCAACAGCCAGTTCATTCAAACATATTGACTACCCTCAGCAAGAACAGTCCTGCGGGGTTTGCCTGGTGAGTCTGTAGGCTCGCCAGGCAGAGGAGCGGCTGCACTTCCTTCACCCCAGTACCACTGCGGGCACCATCAAAAGCAAACCAACTTTACATGGCAATAAATTTTTTATTCAAATAAGCTTGTCAACACCAATTACTACAACCACAACTGCCAAACACCGAGAAGCACTGTCAGGAACTCAGGAAGGCTACTGCAGCCCTTGTTCCACCCTAGAAACAGCAAGTGTGGGATGCAGTTCTGAGGTCCCTGGGCATGGCAGAGCCAGGACCCACAGGATACAGCCCTCCATCAGCACATGGTAGCAAAGGAGCATCCCCTGCTCTCTGCTTTCAGCTCCCAAAGCTAGGTAAGCTGTCAGCTCTTTCTTACATATGCTTTATCTGCTGAACGTAACAATTGACATAAACCCAAGGATTTTTCATGATTAAAAATTCTGAATAAATAGTACTTTTAGATGTGGAAAACCCCAGCAACATGCCACATATTAAAAAAAAACCAAACTTTTTTTCCCCCCTTAAAAACATATTATAAGGTATAATCGCTGGCAGGATTATTCTGGATGCCTGCACAAGCTAAAGAGTTCCAGCAACATTAGTATGACACAGTTTAAACTCCCAAAATGTTTCACTGCTACAAGCAGGAAACAAAAATTGCAGAAGGAACTGTCAGTACATGAAATCAAATCACCACACAGGGCACTGGTTTTTTCTGTAATATTTTATTTTATTTATATAGAAATACTTAAAAAACATGAAGTAGCACCATTACTTAAGTTTTACTTTTATTATGTAGAACTTTAAATGTCAGAAAAATAAAACTCTTGATACAATTTCAAATCTTGTCTCAGCAAATATAATATTAGTATTTGACCATGAGGTTAAAGGCCCTTTATCATAAAATAAAATATACTTTGTTTTTAAACTTTGCTCAGTAAAGTACATTTAAGCTCAAGTAACGTCACCTACATATACATAAACAAGTGGTAAACAAATGTATTAAAATAGAAATACTAAAACTATAGTGGTGCAACAGAATTTTTGTAATTTCCACTGAATTCTATTTATACAAATGTTAGAAAGCTTCAACAGTTCCTTTTGACATATGTTTATACATTTCCATTTTTGTAATAATATAGAATAAAATATGCTTTATATCACTGAATAGAAAATATGCTGGGTGAAGCAGATTTAAAAGATTTTTTCTGAACCTATAAAATCTCCATCCCAACAGAATACTGTTCAAAGCATTACACATTTTATGGTTTGTAATTCCGTTCACAATTGTGTGATATTAAAATAATACAGTGTTCTTTGCCATAAGGCCATACTAAAATAAAAAAGATTTAACCCAGCTACAAAAAGTTCACTGAACTTAAATTAAAATACTTGTAAACATCTTTGCAATATGAAATATAATTTTTCAAGTCAAAAAAGAATAAAATACTTCAATCTGTATTAATGCAATTTATCTTTAAAACCTTTAAACGTTTTTAATATATATAAGAGATATGTTACAGTTTTGTTGTTTTTTTTCTTTTTTTCTTTTTTAAAGTCTGATAAAGCTGCAGTATCATGGTTTTTCACAGGAACTTCTTGCCCTTTCAAGAACATTCAGAAAAGTATCCACCCATAGATTTAATTATTTTGTAATAAGCATCCTAGAACTACCAGCACGTTTTACTAACAGTCCACACACCATTGTCATCATCATAAGCATCTTCTACTTTCAATGTTTTTTTCTAGTTTTTGTTTGTTTATAAAAAAGGGGGAGTTTTGGAAGCTTCGTATTAAAGTACAGTGTAAAAACTAGCCTAGCACTAGAATGGAGTCGCCCGTTATTATTTATAGCATGCACCCGCTGTCACACCACCCCCCAGCCCTCCCTCGGCCGCACCCGCACC